>BQNB010035384.1:0-50907 GCA_026074375.1 Tanacetum coccineum | reverse complement strand
AAATACATTGTGGTGCAGTAACTTTTTTAACTGAGATGTACTAACTTTTTTAACTGTAATGCACTAACAAAAAACATTGTGATGCAGTAACATTTTTAACTGAGATGTACTAACTTTTTAACTGTAATGCACTAACAAAATACATGTGATGCAGTAACTTTTTAACTGTGATGTATAATTTTTTTTAACTGTAATGCACTAACAAAATATATTATGATGCAGTAATATTTTTAACTGATATGTACTAACTTTTTTAACTAATTCACTAACAAAATAAATTGTGATGCAGTAACTTTTTAACTGTAATGTACAATTTTTTTAACTGTAATGCACTAACAAAATATATTGTGATACAGTAACTTTTTAACTAAGATGTACTTATTTTTTTAATTGTGATGCACTAACAAAATACATTGTGATGTAGTAATATTTTTAATTGAGATGTACTAACTTTTTTTACTGTAATGCACTAACCAAATACATTTTGCTGCAGTAACTTTTTAACTGAGATATACCTATTTTTTAACTGTAATGCACTAACAAAATACATTGTGATGCAGTAATTTTTTAACTGAGATGTACAAACTTTTTTTTAATGATCTAACAAAATACATTGTGATGCAGTAACTTTTTTAACTGAGAGGTACTAACTTTTTTAACTGTAATGCACTAAGAAAATACATTGTGATGCAGTAACTTTCTTAACTGAGATATACTAACTTTTTGACTATAATGCACTAACAAAATACATTGTGATGCAGTAATTTTTTAACTGAGATGTACTAACTTTTTTTTACTGTAATGCACTAACAAAATACATTGTGATGCAGTAACTTTTTTAACTGAGATGTACTAACTTTTTTAACTGTAATGCACTAACAAAATACATTGTGATGCAGTAACATTTTTAACTGAGATGTACTAACTTTTTAACTGTAATGCACTAACAAAATACATTGTGATGCAGTAACTTTTTAAATGTGATGTATAATTTTTTTAACTGTAATGTACTAACAAAATACATTGTGATGCAGTAACTTTTTAAATGTGATGTATAATTTTTTTAACTGTAATGTACTAACAAAATACAATTTGATGCAGTAACTTTTTTAACTGCGATGTATTAACTTTTTTTCTATAATACACTAACAAAATACATTGTGATGCAGTAACTTTTTTAACTGAGATGTACTAACTTTTTTAACTGTAATGCACTAACAAAATACATTGTGATGCAGTAACTTTTTAACTGTGATGTACAATTTTTTTTAACTGTAATGTACTAACAAAATACAATTTGATGCAGTAACTTTTTTAACTGCGATATATTAACTTTTTTTTCTATAATACACTAACAAAATACATTGTGATGTAGTAACTTTTTTAACTTAGATGTACTAACTTTTTTAAACTCTAATGCACTAAAAAAAATACATTGTGATGCAATAACTTTTTAACCGAGATGTATTAACTTTTTTTACTATAATGCACTAATAAAATACATTGTGATGCAGTAAAATATACAATTTAATGCAGTAAAATTTATACTGTGATGATGTAAAATATATAATTTAATGCAGTAAATTTAATACCTGTGATGCAGTAAAATTTACATAGTAATGCTGTAAAATTTACAATTTGATGCAGTAAAATATACAATTTAATACAGTAAAATATACAATGTGATGCTAGCATTTCTAAGTGTAATGCACTAACAAAATACATCGTAATGCAGTAACTAACAAAATAAATTGTTATTTTCTTAGTGCATCACAGTTAATAATTTATTGAATAATACATTATTTACCATGAAGAACTAAATTGTTACCTATGATGATCCTACATATTTGCACTATGATGCAGTAAAATATACAATTTTAATGCAGTATGTAGTAAAATATACAATTTAATTTAGTTAAATTTCCAATGTGATGCAGAAAAATATACAAGTTCATGCTGTAAAATTTACATTGATGAAGAGAAATATACAATTTAATGCAGTACATTATACACTTTGATGCAGTAAAATATACAATTTAATGCAGTAAAATTTACAATTAATGCAGTAAAATATATACAATTATGATGTAGTAAAATTTACAATCTGATGCAGTAAAATATACATATACACTATGATGCAATCGTAAAAAACAGACGAAAACGTAAAAAAATAACGAAAACTTAAAAAAACAGACGAAAACGTAAAATAACTGACGAAAACGTAAAAAACGGACGAAAACTTAAAAAAAGGCGAAATCGTAAAAAAGCAGACGAAAACGTAAAAACCAGACGAAAACGTAAAAAAAAGACGAAAAAGTAAAAAACAGACGAAAACGTAAAAAAACAGACGAAAACGTAAAATAACTGACGAAAACGTAAAAAACAGGCGAAATCGTAAAAAAACAGACGAAAACGTAAAAAAACAGACGAAAACGTAAAATAACAGACGAAAACGTAAAAAAACAGACGAAAACGTAAAAAAACAGACGAAAACGTAAAAAAACAGGCGAAAACGTAAAAAAAACAAACGAAAACGTAAAAAAACAGCCGAAAACGTAAAATAACTGACGAAAACGTAAAAAAACTGGCGAAAACGTAAAAAAACAGACGAAAACGTAAAAAAACAGACGAAAACGTAAAAAAACAGACGAAAACGTAAAATAACAGACAAAAACGTAAAAGAACAGACGAAAACGTAAAATAACTGACAAAAACGTAAAAAACGGACGAAAACGTAAAATAACAGGTGGAATCTTAAAAAACAGAAGAAAACATAAAAAAAGGACGAAAACATAAAATAACTGACGAAAACGTTAAAAACGGACGAAAACATAAAATAACTGACGAGAACGTAAAAAAAGGACGAAAACGTAAAAACCAAGCGAAAACGTAAAAAAACAGTAAAATCAGACGAAAACGTAAAAAAACAGACGAAAACGTAAAATACTGACGAAAACGGACGAAAACATAAAAAAACAGGCGAAATCGTAAAAAAACAGACGAAAACGTAAAAAACAGACGAAAACGTAAAAGAACAGACGAAAACGTAAAAGAACAGACGAAAACGTAAAAAAACGGACGAAAACATAAAATAACTGACGAAAACGTAAAAAAACGGACGAAAACGTAAAAAAACAGGCGAAATCGTAAAAAAACAGACGAAAAACGTTAAAAAACGGACGAAAACGTAAAAAAACAGTCGAAAACGTAAAAAAGCAGACGAAAACGTAAAAAACAAACGAAAACATAAAAAAATAGACGAAAACGTAAAAAAAGGACGAAACGTAAAAAACGGACGAAAACAAAAAACGAACGAAAACGTAAAAAAAATAGATGAAATCGTAAAAATCGTAAACGTACAAAAACGTCAAAAAACCATTAAATAAATAAGAGGAAAATAAGACTTTACATACCCTACAAGTTAAAATGTCAAAAATACCCTTGTAGTTATAAAAAAGGAGAGGGTGATGAGGGGACACATGGCGCAATTTGGTGGCTTCCTAGCCTTTTTATTTTAAGGGCCTTCTCATTGTATCCCCACCCTATATATATATATATATATATATATATATATATATATATATATATATATATATATATATATATATATAGTATGATATATATTTTATATACGTATTATATATATACGTATATATTATAAATTCATTATATATATATATATATATATATATATATATATATATATATATATCTATATATATATATATATATATATATTATAGTATAATATATATACATATAATGTATTATACATATAGGTATATACTTATGTATATATTTATACACACACATTATATTTGTTTGTATATATATATACATTCATATTATGTGTGTGTGTATATATATTATACTATAATGTATATACATATATGTATTTTACATTTATGTATATATATATATATATTATATTATATTTATATATATATATATATATATTGATATTATATGTTATATATATATATATATTATATATATATTATTTATGAATGTATTATATATATACGTATATTATATATATACGTATATATATTATTTAAATATATAGTATATTATATATACGTATATATATATATATATATATATATATATATATATATATATATATATATATATATAGGGTGGGGATACAATGAGAAGGCCCTTAAAATAAAAAGGCTAGGAAGCCACCAGATTGCGCCATGTGTCCCCTCATCACCCTCTCCTTTTTTATAACTACAGGGGTATTTTTGACATTTTAACTTGTAGGGTATATAAAGTCTTATTTTCCTCTTATTTATTTAATGGTTTTTTTTACGTTTTTGTACGTTTACGATTTTTACGATTTCATCTATTTTTTTACGTTTTCGTTCGTTTTTTTTTCGTCCGTTTTTTTACGTTTCGTTCGTTTTTTACGTTTTCGTTTATTTTTTTTACGTTTTCGTCTGATTTTTTACGTTTTCGTCAGTTATTTTACGTTTTCGTCTGTTTTTTACGTTTTCGTCTGCTTTTGTTACGTTTTGTCTGTTTTTTTTTACGATTTTGCCTTTTTTTTAGTGTTTTTTCGTTCGTTTTTTTTTACGTTTTTGTCAGGTTTATTTTAAGTTTTTTTTTTGTCCGTTTTTTTTACGTTTTCGTCTGTTTTTTACGTTTTCGTCAGTTATTTTACGTTTTAGCCTGTTTTTTTACGTTTTCGTCTGTTTTTTACGATTTCGCTTGTTTTTTTACGTTTTCTTCCGTTTTTTTACGTTTTCCTCAGTTTTTTACGTTTTCGTCTGTTTTTTAACGTTTTCGTCTGTGTTTTACGTTTTCTCCAGTATTTTTACGTTTTCGCCTGTTTTTTACGTTTTTGTCCGTTTTTTAACGTTTTCGTCAGTTATTTTACGTTTCGTCTGTTTTTTTACGTTTTCGTCTGTTTTTTTACGTTTTCATCTGTTTTTTTTCTTTTTTTTTTTTTTTTTTTTTTTTTTTTTTTTTTTTTTTTTTTTTTTTTTTTTTTTTATTTTTTTTTTTTTTTTTTTTTTTGTTTTTTTTTTTTTTTTTTTTTTTTTTTTTTTTTTTTTTTTTTTGTTTTTTTTTTTTTTTTTTTTTTTTTTTTTTTTCAAACTGATCCCCTTTTTTTTTTCTTTTTTTTTTTTTTTTTTTTTTTATTTTTTTTTTTTTTTTTTTTTTTTTTTTTTTTTTTTTTTTTTTTTTTTTTTTTTTTTTTTACGTTTTCGCCTGTTTTATAGTATTTGCATGTTTTTTTACGTTTTGTCCGTTTTTACCGTTTTTGTCAGTTATTATACTGGTCGTCTGTTCTTTTACGTCTTTCCGTTTGGTATTTTGTTTTCGTCTGTTAGTTTTTACGATTTTAGGTTCTGTTTTTTTTTTTTTACGTTTTCGTCCGTTTTTTACGTTCTCGTCAGTTATTTTACGTTTTCGTCCGTTTTTTAACGTTTTCGTCAGTTATTTTACGTTTTCGTCTGTTTTTTTACGATTTCGCCTGTTATTTTACGTTTTCGTCCGTTTTTTTACGTTTTCGTCTGTTATTTTACGTTTTCGTCTGTTATTTTACGTTTTCGTCTGTTATTTTACGTTTTCGTCTGTTTTTTTACGATTTCGCCTGTTTTTTACGTTTTCGTCAGTTATTTTACGTTTTCGTCTGTTTTTTAACGTTTTCGTCTGTTTTTTACATTTTCGTCTGTTTTTTTACGTTTTCGTCTGGTTTTTACGTTTTCGTCTGTTTTTTTACGATTTCGCCTTTTTTTAAGTTTTCGTCCGTTTTTTACGTTTTCGTCAGTTATTTTACGTTTTCGTCTGTTTTTTTAAGTTTTCGTTATTTTTTTACGTTTTCGTCTGTTTTTTTACGATTGCATCATAGTGTATATGTATATTTTACTGCATCAGATTGTAAATTTTACTACATCATAGTGTAAATTTTACTACATTAAAATTGTATACTTTTCTGCATCACATTGTAAATTTTACTACAATAAATTGTATATTTTACTACATCACATTGTAAATTTTACTGCATTAAAATTGTATATTTTACTGCATCATATTGCAAATTTTGCTGCATTAAATTATACTAAATTAAATTGTATACTTTACTGCATCAGATTGTAAATTTTACTACATCACAGTGTAAATTTTATTGCATTAAATTGTATATTTTACTGCATCACAATGTAAATTTTTCTGTATTAAATTTTATATTTTACTGCATCACATTGTAAAGTTTACTGCATTAAATTGTATATATTTTACTGCATCACTATTTAAATTTTACTACATCACAGTGTAAAATTTACTGCATTGAATTGTATATTTCACTTCATCACAATGTAAATTTTACTGCATTAAATTATACTCCCTCCGTCCCATTTTTATTGTCCATGTTTCCTTTTTGGGACGTCCCAATTTAATTGTCCACTACTAAAAATAGATAGGAAAGTTTGATCAAGTTTACTATATTACCCTTGTTTGAAATTATTATTACGAACTTTAAAGAAGACTTTAATTAATTAGCTAGAGGTAAAACTGTCATTCTGTCAAAAAGTAAGAGAGAGAAAACAGTAATAAATACAATTTTATTAAACTGTGTGTTTTTTGTCTGAAAACAATAATTATGGGACGGAGGGAGTATATTTTACTGCATCACTATGTAAATTTTACTGCATCACAGTGTAAAATTTACTGCATTAATTTGTAGGATCATCATAGGTAACAATATAGTTCGTCATGTTAAATAATACACTCACTAAATTATTAACTGTGATGCACTAAGAAAATAACAATTTATTTTGTTAGTTACTGCATTACGATGTATTTTGTTAGTGCATTACAATTAAAATGCTAGCATCACACTTAAAATGCTAGCATCACATTGTATATTTTACTGTATTAAATTGTAAATTTTACTGCATTACTATGTAAATTTTACTGCATCACAGTGTTAAATTTACTGCATTAAATTGTATATTTTACTTTATCATATTGTAAATTTTACTGCATTAAATTGTATATTTTACTGCATCATAATGTATTTTGTTAGCGCATTACAGTTAAAAAAGTTAGTACATCTCAGTTAAAAAAGTTACTGCATCACAATGTATTTTGTTAGTGCATTAGAGTTAAAAAAAAGTTAGTACATCTCAGTTAAAAAAGTTATCGCATCACAATGTATTTTGTTAGTGCATTACAGTTAAAAAAGTTAGTACATCTCAGTTAAAAAAGTTACTGCATCATAATCTATTTTGTTAGTGCATTACAGTTAAAAATAGGTTAGGGGTATCTCAGTTAAAAAAGTTACTGCATCACAATGTATTTTGTTAGTGCATTACAGTAAAAAAGTTAGTAATGATTTAATATCTACAAAGTACTTATTTCAAAATAACAATAATAAATTAATACATAAATCATGTTGCTTTAAGAGTAGATCCTCTCATCTCATCTTTCTATGGATCAAATCGTTGCTTGCTTTTCTTCGGTGAGCATGAGATGAGAACTTGTCCATTTACCAAATAGGTGTTTCCACTTTTCAACCAACCGATCATTATCACCTAAAGAAAAAAAACTAAAAAAGTAAGAATCTAATACTACATAAAGTGAAATAAAAATTTATACTGTGATGCACCAAATATTTACACTGCGATGCACCAAATAAAAATTGACACCCTGCTAGTACTTGAATGTTCCGTTTAAATATTTGTAAAATTCATTGTTATAAATCTACTGCTTCACAATATATAAATCTTAAGTGCATCAACAATGTTTTCTATTGCTTCGGAATGAATAATATACTTCTTACAATATATCATATTGTATTCTGGTTAGTGCATTACAGTGAAAAAAGTTAGTACATCTCAGTTAAAAAATTTACTGCATCACAATGTATTTTGTTAGTGCATTACAGTTAAAAAGTTAGTACATCTCAGTTAAAAAGTTACTGCATCATAATGTATTTTGTTAGTGCATTACAGTAAAAACGTTAGTACATCTCAGTTAAAAAAGTTACTGCATCACAATGTATTTTGTTAGTGCATTACAGTTAAAAAAGTTAGTACATCTCAGTTAAAAAAGTTACTGCATCACAATGTATTTTGTTAGTGCATTACAGTAAAAAAGTTAGTACATCTCAGTTAAAAAGTTACTGCATCACAATGTATTTTGTTAGTGCATTACAGTAAAAAAAGTTAGTACATCTCAGTTCAAAAAATTAATGTATCACAATGTATTTTTTAATGCATTACAATTAAAAAAGTTAGTACATCTCATTTAAAAAAGAGAAGTTAGTACATCTAAGTTAAAATTTTATTGTTTGAATGAATTACACTTAAAAAGTCAGTACATCTTAGTGAAAAAGTTACTGCATCACAATGTGTTTTTATAGTGCATTACAGTTACAGTTAAAAATTCTATTGCATCACATTATACAAAAAACTGATGCAGTAAATTTAACACTATGATGTACTAAAAAATATTCAACTAAAAAAAGATACTATAACTTAGATTCTACTTATTGTAGTTAACTAAATGATCAATGTTTGATAAGTCTTTTTACTTTTACTTAATGTCTGTTGGAAACTAAGTACTTTTTCTTATAATGACTTTAGTACTTAAAAGTTAGTACATCTCAATTAAAAAATTACTGCATCACAATGTATTTGTTAGTGCATTACAGTTAAAAAAGTTAGTACATCTCAGTTAAAAAGTTACTGCATCACAATGTATTTTGTTAATGCATTACAGTTAAAAAAGTTAGTACATCTCACTTAAAAAAGAGAAGTTAGTACATCTAAGTTAAAATTTTATTGTTTAAGTGAATTACACTTAAAAAGTTAGAACTAACAATTTACGAAGTGGACAACTTTTTCTGGAAAAGATTAAGATATGAGATGAACTGTAATTTTGGGACAAAGGGAGTAAACCTGTAGAGCTTGCTTGACGGAAGTTTGAAACTGGGCTTGAATTTTTCATATCCAATGCATCACAGGTACATCACAATTTCATATATAGTGCATAACATTATTATATCTCGGAATCAATTCCTTTATACTTTCATATCTAGTACATCACATTAATCAGTGCATCACAATGTCATACTTAGTACATCACAGTTAAAAATCAAGTGCAACAAGCAAGCATACAAACACATTTTACATACATAAAGCACCCGCATCACCGTTTAAAACCAAGTTCATTAATCATAAACATATAGGCTTGGAGTAAGACATTGATCTTAGCACTTGGCTCTTCAAATCCTTCTTTGATGGGAATTGGAACACGATCCAACAGCTTTGTAAGCTCCATCTTCTCATCTTGTCTTACTGTTACATATTTGAACTCCTCACTTTGAGAGAACAACCTACATAGCTCGATATCACTCATGGTAGGCTTTAAATGCTCATTGTAAGTGGCGATTGTTCCGTGAGTTATGTAATAGTAACATGCGATTCGATCCAAGTTCGTGACCTGAAAGTAGCCGCTTTTCCTATCATACTTCACCAAGTTATTTTTGTCCAGTATTGTGGCAGCAGTATGAACCTGCAAATAATAGAATATCAGTTAAATATTCAGTGTTTTCACCAAAACAATGTGGATATATAAATCTATAATTCACTCATTTAGACCAATCAATTTTAAACAAAAAAACTTAAGTTCAAATATGCAAGGAAACATGTATAGGATATGCACATCATGCAATAATAACTACGAAATGAGCTTAAGAATACTCTTTAAGCACTCAAGTGGAAACTAAAATAACGGCACTGATGCACTTTGGCACTTTATTAAGTACGGAGTATTATATTTACCATCAGAAAAAGTCAAAACAACATACTTTAGAAACTCAACAAAGTAACGAACCAACATGACAAATTAAAATGGAAAATATAATCTCTGAAATCACACGAAAAAACTATTCTCTGGGTGATTACGATTGATGTAATTATAGTGAAGAGTGCATATAAGAAAATAAATGCATATGCAATGCACACCTCAATAATTAAATAAAGAAGAGGAGGAAACTACAAATAATGAGCATGAACTTAACAGATAGTCAATGCTTAAAGTGCAGAGATAAACTTACCAAATCTGATTTCTCCTCTCAAGTGACAAAGGTATGTAATTTCAGAATATCAGCTGGTAAACCATAAAGTGTAGGATTTCGTACCATACGAACATACAAGTATGCGTAACCAAGCCAATGTTGGGCTTCTTTTGCATTCTGGATAGTTCTAAGAACTATTTATCCGTTCAAATGATCAGCCAGCTTTGAAACAAACTGACTTTCAATAGGAAGCTATTGGTTCATCAGTGACAGATAGTATTGCAGCTCACTTTGACAGTTAGAATAAATCCATTCACCGGTAGTGTCGTTATTGTGGCCTTCCCACACGAACCCAACATCTGATAACATACAAAGGACTCAGGGCTTTGTCCATGCAACCCTTTTCGGGATTGTCGATTTGTGTTCCCTTATAAATGACGGTTTGTGGGGCAGGCAAATTAACCCCAGGCAAGAGTGGTTGTTGAAAGAAGTACTTGAATGTGTCCCTCGGCAAACGGATCCTCAACAAGTTGACGATCATTCCTAGCCATTCCCGCATTATGAATTGCCAAACCATACGGCAAGAGATCTTTAAGAGCATTGCTTTTATCATGTTGTATGTTCCATGGAGAGTATCTCACGGCATGGCACCTATCTCATTTTAAAAGATCCCTAAGTTTCATTAGCAAGGGCAGTGAGTTTTGTCTCTAATGTGCACAAGCAGTCTTTGTGTTTTTTCCTCGAATGCACAAATATTAAGCACCAGATGCTTTCCAAAGCCACCCACCAACACCTTTTATAACAACATTATCATTTCATTAACTGAATCTCTTGCAATGGCTTCTTTACGGTAATTTACAATGTACTGTTGAGAAAGTGGAACCGGCCTAAAAGAGGTGTCAAACTGAAAAAAGACCTTGTTAAGATCGATTCACAAAAAAATAATGCAAACATCCATCATAGATTGGGTAGTGTTAGCATCACAACCATCCGAATATGTTCCTTGGTCGTATAAAACTTGTCTAAGGTCCTTGCGACTATAATCTCCTGAAAAGGTTCCTCTGTATCATGCAACAAAGATGGATTTCTTCAAATAATAATAAAGTAACATTCACAATGGTGGAGGTATACGTACGATCTCCATGATTTTCTGGTTATATAGGAGAAATTTCCTACTTTTCGGGAGTTAGTGACGTTGGATTTTGTGTTTCTTCAATCATGCGTTGTCGAGTCAAAGGCTGATCTCCACTCAAAACTCCCATCACTTTGGACACCATAAATCCATTCAATTTCGATTAGGACAAATTCCCAATGACCTCAACAACAAGGGCTTTCATTGGTGCCATATACACAATCTTGTAGTAATTGTGGTTAAACGTACCATCTTTATTCATATTCAAACCTATCTGCTGAAGTATTGTGAGCATAGCAACGTTGGTCTTACCTGCTCCAGTAGGGGCACAAAGTAACAAATTGTCTGCTTTGTTTAGAGCAGTCTCATAAACTCTACTTTGAACCCTATTCAAACTGGTCATTCCTAAAAAAGCAGGTTGCGCCCAACTTGGCATGTCTTTAATTGATACGAGCTTAATTTGATAGCCTACTACATCATATTCAAAATAACGAACTTAATTTGATAAAAAGCAAGATTTTAGTAACCAAAACTAACAAAACCTATAAGTAGCCTGACTAAACCACATACACGACAAGTGAGTAGCTACTGCATCATAGTCCAAAAGCAGGTGCATCGTTCACACAATATACAAACACTTTTTTGCACCCTAATACAACCTATACGTAGCCTATATCAACCGTATACATAAGAATTAAGCAGCTAGTGCATCACGGTCCAAAACCAGGTGCATCATTCATACAACATAGAATACAAAAACATTTTCGCACAAAATACAACCTATACATAGCCTATTTTAACCTTATACACAACAATTAGGTAGCTACTACATCACCAGTTCACTACAAGGTGATCATTCAAGTACCCTAAATATTTAGAGAATATAAACACATTTTCGCACAAAATACAACCTATATGTATCATTCTTTAGACTTATACACAATAATTAAGCAAATACTGCATCACGGTTCAAAATAAGCTGCATCATTCATACAACCACATAGAAAAATGCATTCTAACCTTCTGACACATAGTATAACCTCATGTAGCCTAATCCAGCCATATAGCCAACAACTAGTGCATACCAGTTACAAATCTATTGCATTAGTTATAAACATACACATCCAAACACATATTCAAAATATTTAATAAACCACAACATCAAATTGAAAATAACAAACTTAAGTTGAAAAAAAAACACAATTTTAGTAAAAGAAAATTAACAAAATATACACTAACAAGGTTAGGGTTCATAAATCAACTTACGATGTCGTTTAAGATGCGCTTGATTCGTATTCATCATCGTTAACACCATGATTCAGTAACAATTCGATGTGATTCGAATGTTTAAGATGTGCTAAAAAAATTAACGATTTCATGATGAAGATAAGATGCAACGATTATTCAGTTAGATTAGAAAGGAATATGATTAAGTTTTGTGTGAATTTTTAGTGAGAGAAAGTGTGAAATTTTAGAGAGAAGTGAGGTCGTAGATCTGATATAGGAAACTGAATGTTTTGGGTTTGTTTTAACTATGGTAGAGAAGGCCCCTCAAGTTTGCATTATTTACCAAAATGCCAACGCCTGATTTGATCTGGTCAAACCTGGTCAAATCTGATCCGATGGTTGGGAGGGCTTCCTAGCCTTTTTATTTTAAGACCACTTCTCAATATATCCCAACTATATATATATATATATATATATATATATATATATATATATATAAGTTTGTGTGTCCTGTGTGTGTGTATATTACATATGTATATGTTATATATACATATTATATAGATAATTGATATGTATTATATATATATATAATTATATTATATATAGTATATAATATATACTAATATATATATATATATATATATATATATATATATATACATACATACATACATACATACATACATACATACACACACACACACACACATATATATATATATATATATATATATATACAATAAGCATAGTGATTGAGTGCTTTTAGTCCATATTAATTTCTGAAGATCATTTTTTGCACAATATATAACAAAACGCCACATTATATAATAAGAAAAAACAAATCGGTGGGTTCAAACCCCGTGGATTATTCGGCCAATGTATCGGAAACCATGGTTACAAAAAAAAACGACCAATTAATCATACTAAAACACGTAGACATTTAATGCACATTAAAATACAACCAATATACGCAACAAACACGAAATTAAGACCCTCAACGTGTTGTCGGAATCATCTAGACCACGTGGTTACACATACATCGATTAATCGATTGGAAAAGGTTCACTTTATGATTGTTAAACAAAGAAAAACTACAAAAGCTGATTGAGTAGAATTTCCGACTTCAAACCACGAGCAGGCAAGGAAAAAGCCTTCCTCGCTTTTTTACACTAAACATGAAAGTTTTTTGCTGCAGGTGTTGTGATATCCAAAATAAACTTTTTAGCTGGGTACAATTCCTTACGTTTGTCGGGAAATCAGTCCTTTAGTGGGCGAAGTTAGAATCAGCGCTTAAAAATAATCAACCACTTATGCAAATTCAACGCGTATCAAGGTTGTAAGCATCAGAATAAGCTTCTCAGATTGTCAATAATGCATATATAGACTTATTATATGCATAATGAACCATGGGTTATATGCAAGTAAAACATTGGTTGAACAATTTATAAAAATAATTATGCAAAGTCTTATATAAAACCGAATTAAGCCAAAGAACATAATAAGCGTGTATAATCACTGTAAAAATACAAATCCATATTTATTTTTCCATATTTTTAAGTGAACTCTTAGGATGTCTTTATTTTCAACAAAAATAAAAACCTATAGGTGGTCACACATAAAAGCAAAGGAAAAATATAACAATATGCGTTTTTTTAAGCATTTTACCACGTTTTTTTATGTTATTATAAGGTATATGAGCGGTCTGATGCAGCTGTGTTGAAAATTAGTTATCTAATAACCTATTATTACCAATAATAATTTCGAGCCACCCAGCAAAAATATTAAACACATATAGCCAATATAATTAACACAAAACATAAACGGGAAACCTTACCGTATAGCAATCAAGCTATGAGAGAACCAGAGCTTCTTTAAAATATGCACGTGTGTTACAACGTGTGCGGTAACCAAATCCTTCAAGTTTCTATGGAGTACTGTAACCTCTTAGTGTATCCACACTACACGTTAACCAATATCACCCGAATGTTATTTCTTCGAACTAACGAATACCGAATACTAGAAAATCGCACTTCGGATTCCCTACGTGAGGCTTCCTTAGGACGACTAGAGAGAAGAGAAAAGGAGAAGGGATGGAGATATATGATCATAAATGATCTCCTTATAAAGGGGTGGAATTAGGGCATCTAATTATGACAACTAGTCCTAATTAAACAAAAGCCCATCCTCTATTTTCTCTTGTATATGGTCGTCCACTACACAAGCCCAAACACCCCTTGGGTTGGCTTTGTATAATTATTATGTACATTAGTAACTTTATTAAAAAAGGGAAACGGGTCAACCCAAATGCATTTAATGTGCTATTGGATCGACCCGCCAGAATCCACTAATCCTGCTTGAAACTCGCCGGAAGTTGGCCAGCTCTGCCGGATTCCATACCCGGCCCGACCCATACATTTATTATTAACCATTGTTTTGCTAGTGGTTCCTCTTAATCACGTATCCTTCCAAGAATAACACACATAAACAACTCACCCTCATAATATTTACTCTCAAGAATTCTGTTCAACTCTGCTAGATCCATCTTTTCATTTCCATTCTATTTTATTTATTATTGAAGGGATGACTGAGGTATCCATCTCTGTGGTTTTTTCAAGGGCTTTTCATCTCCACTTAATCCATTCATCTTCGTCACATACTATTGTTTATGTATGTTCAAAAAATAATATTGGTTGGTTATGTGCATGTAAGTTAGGGTTTTGATGGTTGGAGAGGTGCCTTCTTGGTTAAAATTTTTTATTAGCATCTGTATCCGAGATTAAAGGTATGTGTAATTTTAAATTAGTTTGCAATTGTTTCTTTTCAAGTGGTGGTTTAGGGTTTAGTTGAATTGGTGGTGAGTGGTGATGGTAAAGCGGTGGGAAGTTGGTTTCGATGTTTAAGCATTGTGGGTGTGCTCAGATTGTAGGTTGTTCTCGTAGGGATGAAGGTTTAAAAGATATAGGGGGAACCAAATCAGTGTGTTTGAATTTGTAGTTTCTAGGTGTAAATTATAGCTTTTTAAGTGGTCACGTGGCTTATTTAAGTTTAGGCTTATGCTTTATAAGCTCACTTTTGTGGCTTATTTGAAACTTTTTGGCTTATATAAATTCATTATGTCATAATCAACTTATATAAGCCGAGAAGTTTCAAAATCAACCACAAAAGTAGACTTATGAAACATACGCCCTAAACCAAATAAGCCGTAAGCTGGCTATATAAGCCGAAACAAACACCCCCTTAGTGTTTAGATAGTAGGTGTTAGATATGAGTAAAAGACTCGGTCATCCTGTATATTTATTGATTATAATATTTCGTAGTTTAATAGTTAATCGTATGTCTTTCGGTTTTAAGCCGGGTACTAATACCCGGTATTTTGTAAAAACTATATATAGTCTCTTCCAACTTTGGGGGGAAGGATGAGATTACTCGTGCAAAGAAGGGGTTTATCTTCGAATCTCAAACTTTTGGCAAGTAGTCAAATCATTTCATAGAAACAAATACACACATCTTCTCTCTAGAATCTCGCTCTTTGTGTTTCTCTCACTAGAAAAACTGCCTCCTACCATTAACCACTCGAATCATCACCCGTTTTATGATTTAAACGATCCTACAATTGGTACCAGAGCCTGGTGGATTCGTGTTTGATTTGTGTGGTTATATATCAAATTTTGTGGCTCATTTTGAAGAAAAAGAGCACGGCTCCTCCTTGATTTTTGGGGCTATTGTTTGTTACTTTCTTGCTCTCTACTTGTTTACACATTTCAAAAGTATAGAGTATTACAAATTTCGTGGCTTATAACTAGCTCCTAGTTTGAATTATAGCTTTTAATGCTTAGTGTTCTTTCGTGGAGGGTTGGCTTTCATATTGGTCGATTCTCAAAGAAATACGAGTTAAGGTGTGTTGTTTATAATCGTCATATACACACTTATTATTGTAGTTTGTAACTAGTTTCGTGTGTTTAAAAAGATTATTATAGGCTTGATTTTGCTTATTTCGTACCATGTGTTCTTCGTGGAGAGTTGGTTTAAAATATCATTTTCTAGCCGTTGCGGTTTTGACAAAAGGTAGGGACAAGATCCGGAAATTTAGGAAAAAGTCAAAGGCGAGTTGCCAAAAGTCAAAGGCGAGTTACTTAATTTTAATAATTATATTCGCGGCGGTTTGTTTAAATTTGGTGGCGAGTTGCTTGTTCACGGCGGTTTACACAGGATAGTGGCGGGTTGGCCTTGAAAAATAATAACCGGGCGAGTTGGTTAAAGGTCACGGCGAGTGCAAAACACACGCGCGAAGTTGCTCACGGCGAGTTGCTCACGGCGAGTTGCTTAGTTTATTGGCAGCGAGTTATACAGGTTGAAGGCGGTTTGAATATTTTATTAGAAAAATACGAACAGAAGCTATGGCGGTTTGAAAACTATACGGCGGGTTGCTCAAAAACCTAGACAGCGGTTTGAGTATTTCTTGGCGGCAGTTGTTCAATGGTTGGCAGCGGTTTGAATTAAATAAAAGTATCCAGGACGACACCCCTTTTAGCGTCACCTTTTTGGCGAGAAAAAAAATTAAGTATTTTGTTTAATCCTTTTTTATTAGTCTTTTTTAATTATTTTTACATCAAATTCATAATTTTGGGTAAATAGGGTAAAATTTTATTCGGTCGACAACATTTTTAGCGACACTTTTTGGCGGAAAAAATTAAAGTAAAATATAATTTTTTTCTTTTAGCCTTTTTTAGTTATTTTTACACCAAAATTATGATTTTGAGTAATAGGGGAATGGAATTTTATTTTCATAATCCAAACTGCGCCAAAATTTTAAACAAATAAAAACCTAAATATCACAACCAATTATTATTTACGGTTTTTTTTCTATTAATTTTGTAAAATACCGGTAAACTTCTTATCGGTTTAAATCTTAGACTTGTAAAATCCATAGTGTGAACATTTAATTGCATTCATAAACCAATTACATCAAGACGTATAATATGTCAGCAGATGTGATATTTGGTATGCGGGTTTCGATACTCGCCCACCAATGCTTGGACAGAACGACTTTTGAATCTGGGCAACAACGACATTCGTCTGTATTTGTCTTGGGAAATGATTATGGAGAGAAACATTATGAAATAGTTTACTGAAGGTCCATTTCAAAGGGAACGTTCTTACAGACTCCTTGTCTGAAGGATGCTAAAGAAACTGAGGGTGTCACTTCAACTAGGTCCAGAACGTTTGGCTTGAGTCTTTATGACCTTTCTGCTAAAGAAAAGGAAAGGTATAAGCTGACATTCGAGTCTCGAATTATCTTACTTCATGGTATACCAAAAAGACATCTACACACTCATCACCATTTAACACTGACGCCAAAGAAGACTTTGGGACAATGTGAAGATGATTCTGGAACGGTTCTGAAGTTAACAAAGGATGGACAGGGAATCACAATTTACGATTGAATTTGACGCTTCTGTCAAATCATAAGGTGTAGGGAACCATTCATGTTTACTATGTTAGGTTTCGAAGCTCATTAACGACATAGAATTCATCAGGATGACCATGTCCAGAATGCAGCTTAACTCTAAGTTTGTGAACAACATGTTACCTGAATGGAGTAGATTCATTACTGAAGTCAAACTAAACAGAGGTTTGAAAGAGTCTAACTTTGATCAGTTGTATGCCTACTTGAAGCAACATGAGGTACATGCAAATGAGAACAGAATGATGATGGAAAGGTTCATTCAACCTACTGATGACCCCTTGGCACTAGTGTCTAATGCATCAAATCAGAAGTATCCAACACAATCATCTGAGTCTCCACAATCCTCAAATCAACCATCACTTGTTGATAACTGTCAAATGGACACAGGAAGCACTTCAACGGATAACTTGATTGAAAGCCTAACCAACACACTTGCCCTCCTCAATCAATCATTCAAAGCACATCTTCCTCAAATAAACAATCAACTCAGAACGTCTTCTAATGCAAGGAACAAAGCTACAGTTCAAGATGACAGAGTTGTTGTTCAGGATGTTCGTGATAGATACAATGTGAATAATCAAGGAAGACCATTTCAGAGGAACAATGCAAGAGGAAATGTTGTAGCTGGGAATGTTGGAGGTCAGAACAGAGTTGGAAACATGAATCCTGGTCAAGCTAAACCCATTATGTGCTACAACTACAAAGGAATCGGGCACATAGCACGAGAATGTCCACAACCAAAGCGTCCTCAGGATTCAGACTACTTCAAAGACAAGATGCTGCTTATGAATGCTCATGAGAATGGTGCTGTACTGGATGAAGAGCAGTTGTTGTTTCTTGCAGGAGAACAGGTCACCAATTTTGATGACGATGTGGATGATTTGGCACTCAATGTGGACCATGTCTTTGAAGCTGATCAATGCGATGCATTCGACTCTGATGTTGATGAGGCTCCCACCACACAGACCATGTTCATGGTAAATCTTTCATCTGAAGATCCAATCTACGATGAAGCCGGGCCATCATATGACTCGAATACTCCGTTTGAGGTACAAGATCATGATACCTTTGTAGATCATATGGATGAGTATCATGAAGTACACGAGATGCAAAGCGATGTACAACACAACTACGTTGTTGACTCTGATGCTGACTATACGAGTGATAGTAATATTATTCCGTATGATCAGTATGTGGAAGACAACGAAGAACATGTTGTACAAAGTAATGTATCTTCTGTACGAAATGATGCATTGATGTCAATTCTCGATGAAATGCATGAACAGGGTGTACAAAGTAGGTCAGCAAATAAGCAGGTTAAAGTAGTTAATGACACATTGACTTCTGAACTTGCGAGATATAAGGAACTGGTCGGGGTGTATGAACAACGGGCTAAGTTTGAATTAACTGATAGAGAACGAAAGATTGATGAACAAATGAGAATAATTATCTCTGACCGAAATCGAAAAGAAACTTCTTTAAAATCGGAACTTCATTCTGCACAATTGCAACTTCGTTCTACTCTTAACCATCATAAGATAGTGAGGGAAGAAGCGATCATTTTGAAAAAGGATTTTAAACAAAAAGAAGACAAATTCCTTGAAGAGTTTTTAGACATTAAAAGGCTAAAAGAAAAGGTTGAAGATAGATTATACAAACAAGATCAATCTGTACAAACGGTTCACATGATATGTAAACCAAAATCGTTTTATGATGAAAAGAACAAGGTAGCGATAGGCTACAAAAATCCCTTATGTCTCACTCGTGCGAAGCAAGTTCAACCAGCCCTCTATAATGGTCATGTATTAGTCATGTCCAATCATGCACGCCCTGTTGTACATGACTCAGAGGATACTCGTGAGATATCTGAGATAACTAGGAAAAGAATGCTTGAGAAAATGAAAAGCCCTCTATGTGTGGAAAATAAAGTTAGGATTGCCCCCCCAGATTACTCGAAGGAGAACCTTCTTGCAACCTTTGCTCCACAAAGAAATCTGACCCCAGAACAGATATTTTGGTCCATAGATAATAATGACAGGAAAAAGGCTGAGACCTCAGTTCCAAAACCACTTTCAGCATTGACAGTGTATCCACCCAATACTCCTGTCAAGCTTGTCCCCAGAGTTCTTCCAACTAAAAGTCAAGTGAAGATTAATCTTTATGTACTCACACAACTTTTTACGGAATTTGACAAAACTTGCAAAAAGAGAATCACCCCAACAGGTGTTACAGAAGGGGAAAGAGGTTTTGAGCAAACAAAAAGATGTTACCTCACTGAAGTTATTCCATTTTTCAAAACTCTTAAAGAACACTTTGCAGGAGTTCAAACGGCCCTCTTTAAAGAAGTTAAAGTAATGGAAGAAATTTTTGATCAAATGTCAGATGAGGTGGATCAGAATGTCGTGGACAAGCAATGTGCTGAAATTGTAAAGAAAAACCTTCTCATTGAAAATGAGAATCTGATTGCTAATTGTTTGTCGAATCAACTGTTGTATGATGTGGAAAAATCACGTTGTCTAGATCTTGAAGCTGAGATGTCTAAAGTTCATAATGAGTCAAAACATATTTCAAAACTTGAAAGGGAATACCTAAATTTGCAATTAAAGTATCAACATCTTCAAGAAAGTTTTGATAATAACAAATCACAAACATCACAGGAAGCTCCTGATTTTAACTCATTCTTTAAGATCAAGAATCTGGAACATCAGATTCAAGAAAAGGACAACGTGATTAGAGACTTGAAAGTTCTAGTCTCTAATGTGAATGACCGAAGTTGTGAGCCTTATAATGCTAACGATGTCACTGATCTTCTTGAACAAAATGAACGTTTAAGAGCAGAAATAGAAAAGGTTAAGCAGCATTACAAGGAAATGTTTGAGTCTATTAAGATCACGCGCACTAGCACTAATGCAAAGACATCTTCCTTGTTGACACAGATTGAGGATCTTAAGGCTCAGTTAGAAGGCAATTTGAAAGTTGCCACTAGAAGCTCTGTCAAACCAAAAGTTCTTGCGCCTGGCATGTATGCCATTGATGTAAATAGTAGAAGAATCCACACTTGTGATCATCTTAACGCTCATTCCAAGATTCAAAGCCCTTTTAATTTTCTCTGCACTGTCATGCTTAGGTGGGTCAAAGAGAGGCATAAGTCAGACAAAGTCTCACGAACCTCCTGGGATTTCCTTCTTTCTGTCAGGGACTTCCTGTTAAAAAAATGTTAGAATACAAAGAAAAACTTACGTTGAACTTTTTAGCCTTGGAGAACATTATCATACCAGTTGTATGCTATTGCAAGGATCTCAAACCACATTCAGCAAACTTATCTATTACGTGATGGACCTTATGCTCAATATCATTGTCTGATTTATTATATGCGAGATTCAAAATCTGAGACCCATAAAAAATGTGTAATCAATGTCGGGGTTATTATGCTAAAGATACAAAATGTGAGAGCCATAAACACGTCATTGATGATATACCTGTTCAGGGGCACCTTTACTGACACGATGCATATTATGTTCACCATCAATATATGTGTCCGTTAGCCAGTTGGATTGAATGGAAGGAAATGGACCTCCTGGATGCCAGCCCTTGCCAAGATAAAAAATAATATGATCTTATTATATGGTAAACAACACGGATTGACAACAATACATCTAAACTGAGTAAAGTTCCAATCCCCCAGCAGAACAATTTTTAAAATGAAAACGTCCCAATGTAAGTTCAACTACTTCCTGACTCTATAACAATGGTCATACATTTTCCGTTAATGTGAGCAATGACATAGACAATAATCAGGTCAAAAGTCTACATTTTCTAGTTTTTCTCAAAGGTGCTACTTTTGACTCATTTTACCCATTCTGACCAGCAAGTTCATTAGCTATCAAAATTTCCTTCATTCACTTATCTTAGAATTGGAGCCTCAGATTACATTTAAATACGAAGTTTAGAGATATCGTTTCTTGGTTATCAAAGTTACAAACTTTTAAGTAAGCATAAGATTAAGATCAATTAAAAAATAAGTAGAAAGTTACCTGGAGTACAAATACCATCCCGAGTTCCGTAACCCAAACACACCCGAATCCCGAATGGGCCTACATATGACATTAACGTGAGAATTTTTGCGTCATAAATAAGAATTTAATTGGTTACAATCACAACCCCTAAATATAAACTTTGGAAAGAAATGAATACCAATCAGCCTCTTAAATCCCATCTTTTCATCAGGCTTCCTTGGAGGATAATAGAGATGCAACATGTAGCAAACAAATATCAAAGCTTAGCAACAAAGTGTGTAATGTTTAAATTATATGAGTTTCTAAATACTACCGTTCCTTAAAGAGAAGAAAGGTTCGTTAAGTGGATCAACGTAGATTAGCTGGTATTCTAATTCACTAGATCAAAATGGCCAATCAATATGCAATTTTGAAAGGGAGAAATAGTGAATCTAATGTGATCAACACGGTTAAACTTGGTCTCTCAATGTGTATGAAACGATCGAATGTGAAAGAGATGTGAAAAAGAAGAGATGAACAGATCCTTCATTGCTCGGAGTGGTTACAGATTAGAAAGGGAAACCTTCTCTTGGATCTACAAAAGCTGCAAAAGAATCCTATCTTCCGCATTTCAGTTGATATTCGTCAGAACACAAACTTTGTTAGGGCATTCACTACATCAGCAAATGTCCCTTCTATCTATATTCAGCTATTCTGGAATACTCTGACTCATGATGTAAAGACTAGGGTTTATAGCTTTCAAGTCAATGAGCATTGGCTTACTCTAAGTGCTGATCTTCTTCGGAAGGCCTTAGAAATCCACAGCCTGCATGACAACATCGTACATAAAACCGACTTTGCTTGGTATTGGGTAATTCTATCAGTTAACTGAAATCTGAAGAAGAAGAATGTTGGCAGAGAAGTTATGCTTACTCATGCAAGAAATGTGTTGAATCTGACCCGAGCCCACACAATGAAGACGTTGGTATTGCTTTCAGAGATTCTTTATTGTGTCAAAGAAAAGGTCTTCTGATTCGTCTAAGAAGTTCAAGGGTATTCAAACTCTTACTCCTGCTAAACAAGAGGCTGCTGACATAATGAAAGCTCTCAAGGAAAGCAAGAAATTTGAGCCAGAGACAGCCAGGAAAACTGGAGGCTCAAATGAAGTGAACTGGTAACATACTAGGGGTTATGATGAGTCCACAATTCGTCTCTAGAGCCTCAAGTGAAGGAACTGGATCCAATCCAGGGGTTCCTGATGAGGAAAAGCTAATTCTTGAGTGGGAAGCAGATGTGGACAGTGAACATTTTGACAGAGATGATAATGCTGGGGATGATAATGAGGAAACTAAGCCTGATCCTGAAGAAATATATAAGTACAAAGATTACCAGGAAAAAAACTATTTGGAAAACAACCGATGTTGAATCCATGGTCATGTTCCTATCCAAACAAGTTTCTTCATCTGTTCCTTTATGATACTTCAGTCATCGATCTCATTCATATCCTAAACCAGTATATCCTCCATGTCAAGAATCATTATTAAAACTTCACCACCAAACATCCGTACTACCAGCTGAGCAGATCAGTTCTTGAAATGGTTCAAGTCTCGGGCTCTGTGCAAATCAGTTCAGGACCTATGCCTTCTTGGTGACTTCTTGGATACTCAGTCAGGACTCGTGACAAAAACTCAGTCTTGTCCTACACCATTTGTTCTACTATCCAAGAAAGACTGAGGATCATGTTGTAACCATTGGGGGTTTTTTAATAAGTACTATTAATCTTTCCACACGAACTGTTTCCCCAGATCACGGTAGCTATGTTGCCTTCAAGGAGCTGTTGATTAGTTGGTTCAACTCATCAACTTTAACCATTGCATCAAGATGAACATCTTCAACAGATCATAATGCGTGTCATATATTTTCCAAAGAAATGAGCTCCAAATTTTAGATGTCAATGATGGGACAAATGACATTTTTCTTAGGATTACAAATTTCTCAAAGTCCCGAAGAGGCATCTTTATTAACCAAGCAAAATATGCTCTCGAAACCTTAAAGAAATATGGAATGGATCTCTCTGACCCTGTCGATACACCAATGGTGGATCGATTGAAACTGGACGAGGATCTCATGGGGATTCCAGTTGACCAAACTCGATTTAGAGGAATGGTTGGCTCCCTAATGTACCTTACAGCCAGTAGACCAGACCTTGTATTCGCTGTGTGCATGTGTGCTAGATATCAGGCTAAGCCTACCAAAAAGCACCTTGAAGCAATCAAACGTATCTTTCGGTACCTAAAAGGAACCATTAACATGGGTCTTTGGTATCCGAAGGACAATGCTATGTCACTAACAGCTTATGCAGATGCGGATCATGCGGGATGTCAGGATTCGAGAAGAAGTACGTCGGGAAGTGCTCAGTTTCTTGGAGATAGATTGGTTAGCTGGTCATCAAAGAAGCAAAGAAGCACGGCCATCTCAACAACAGAGGCGGAATACATTGCAATGTCTGGATGCTGTGCTCAAATCCTTTGGATGAGATCTCAGCTAAAAGACTACGGCTTTCTGTTCAATAAGATTCCTCTGTACTGTGATAACAAAAGTGCCATTGCTTTAAGCTGCAACAATGTCCAGCACTCACGATCTAAGCACATCGACATACGACACCATTTCATTCGAGAGCAAGTGGAAAATGGAGTGGTTGAACTCTACTTCGTGGAAACAAACTATCAACTGGCAGATATCCTCACAAAAGCTTTACCAAGAGAGCGTTTCGAATTTCTACTCCCACGACTTGGGATGAAGAGTTTAACCCCTGAAACCCTCAAACGCCTTCAAGAAGGAGAGGATGAGTAAATGAAGTGTCCTCTTGTATCCTTTGTACATAAGTACATAAAAATAGACTTGGTAAATATTTTAAGTCATTTGGAATTACAAAATGGTTTGCAATTACTTCAAATTGCAACCCGGTTCTCATTTGAAGGAAAGATTGTCGTCTGAAAGACAACTGTTCCTAACAACGGGTAATTAATTTTACTCGGGCATGGATTACTTTATATCCATGCAATTTGGGATTAATGTACGTTTCAGTGCATTTTTCTTAATTCGGAAGAGAAGTCTTCCTGTTTGATAACCAAATAATTTTTCTTAATTGATTCTTCAAAATTATTTGTGTTAACCACGGTGGTAAAAGTGTTGTTTGAAAATCAATCCGGACAATTTGACACTCAATCAATGACTACAGCTCTTTCAATAGAAAACGGGTCATCGATTGAGGGGGAGAGTGTTGTTCAAATTTAATGTCTGGGTGCCGATTGGAAAGTGTAACCGGGTCTTGGAGAGACAAAAGAAGCTAAGGAACCAAATCTTCAGAGCTCTCACTGCATCAGCTGATGTTCCTTCTAGCGTTACAGAGACAACTGATACAACATCAACACTTCAACCACGACGACCTCCACTACAAACCTACAGTTCATCAAGATATTTGGTAGAAAGTTAAAGATCTGAAGAAACTTTAGAAATCTCGAATGCTTCATTAGTGGAAGGCTCAGAGATATTGGCTACTGTCTAATCAAGAGAAGTGGATGATGGTGTGTGTTTATAAGTGTGTGTTTATAAAGTGTGTATTAAATAATTAACATATGAGTATCTTGGAATTCTGGTTTAGTAAATAAGGAAATAAAAAAGAAAAAAAGAATTGTAATTTCTTAAATGTAAAAGATATGTGACGGGTTCAATTGGTTAAATTGTTTTAATTTATGTTGAAGATGATGATGGTGTGTGTTTATAAGTGTGTGTTTATAAAGTGTGTGTTTATAAATCTGGGGAATACTTATGAACATGATGAATTATAATATTAGTAAAAATAAAAATTAAAGAGAAATTCAAAAAGAGACAGCAGAGGGGTATTTTAGTCATTTCAGTTCGAAAAAGGACTAAAAGTGAAACCAAACTTTCGTCACACGGACATTTTTTGCAATTTTGAAATTCGGTGGACCAAACGTGCAATTTGGCCAAACCACAAAGACCATTTTTGCAATTCTCTCTTAATAAAACACAAATCTGTGGGTAGATGAACATAAGCCACTTGAATCCATTGTGGGTTGTGAAAACAAGAGTTCAAGTATGTTTCTTTGTCTTTTTTCCGGTCACATAAGGTTCTTTCATGTTTTGTTACTGAACATGACCAAAATTACTTATAGGGGTGTTTGGATTAACCTTCAGTTAGCCTATATTAGTGGCTTGAGTGTCTTATAGTTTTTACTCGATAAATATATATATTTTTCCTAAACCAAAAATTGTTCATAGGTCAACCCTAACATACAATTTTCAATTTTGCAAACCTGTAAATCCAGAAAAAGAAGGAATATATCAATTTTGAGTCATCGTCCTACAACTCATCACACGAAAAACGGTGAACTCAGAAGATGAGATAACTGAACTTAAGGACGAGGTAAAGTCATCAAAAATTTCATATCTAATCATTCTACTTATTTAAAGCATTGTAACTCAACTAATCCAGTCTGCGGTTTTCTTGTTTTTAGTTAAAAATTGGTCTATTTGAGTCTCCAAACAGACTAAAAGAAGTGACAGATACATCAATTGGAGTAACTTTTGCTTCCGAGTCCATAAAAACCGATGTACAAATAGCAACGATTCGACCATGGTAAGATAAAACATTCTATAAGCCACATAACGGGTTACAAGAAACTACAACACTATGTTACATTTATCATATCTATTTTACTATCAACCATCATAAACCATGGATTGGTTTTTAATACATCGAGCAGGTTGTAAGTTGTCCGAGTTAAATGATGGTGTCAAGTTTTCGTATAGTCTCGCAATAGATAATCGTTCGCCAAGTCAACTGCGATTACCAAATCTGTATTTTATCAATAAAATCCGTTACGTCCCATTATCAAGATAGCGTGTTTTGAATCTGTTGTATTGTATTGGTTTCTTTCTGTGTTGTTTAAAAATCATATGCCATTTTTTTGCAGATACGAGGAAAAAACTTTATGTATCCGTGTCTATTAACTGGCGGCATTTCACAAAGACAGCTTCAACGTAAGATATATGTGTGATATATCAAGTTCTTCTTGCGTATATCGAATTCAACTACTTATCATGCATGAATAATAAAACACTCACTCGCCCTTTTTTTAATGCAGATAAGTCAAACATGCAAACATGCAGCAACTTAGTATCCAGGAGGAGAGATACATTAATGAACCTGAATGAATGTTCAAACTTAAGTGGAAGACAAACATTCTGAAGCAGATATTGCATCCGTAGGGTCTTCCAGACTTGAAGGTATTGATAGTTATTTGCATAGGTAACAGGGGTAGAACATCTCATTTTCACCTTCATGCTAGCGATAATAAGCACTTAAAATTAACTAAGTTAGAACTTGGTTATCAAATATGTTCTTAATAAAGTGTTCTAGGCAAGACTTGATCCGAGGTTGCAAAATGGGCAGGTTGGGTAATGGGTCGAACAACAAGTTATTTTAATGAGTTGAGATAGACCTGAAACACTTTAAATGTAAACTTGACTAAGTTGTGAATTATGTTATATATGATTTTAGATGGTATTGTTTTGGTAATAATCTAATTTTTCCAAGACAATAACTAAGGAAATGTTACTCTCTTATGCATTGAAAGTATGCTTTGTGTAAAGCCCTTTGGCCCGTTCAGTAAATTTACTGATTGTTTTCCCCGTTGTCGACTTTTATTTTTAGCTGCACTGAATGATAGCTTGAAGCTATTATTAGGTTCTATCGTGATTATGCCCCATGTAGACTGACCCAAACCCAAACGACCCTTTTGTGCCCGATATTGCTCACATGTGTAAGACTAAGGGAAATATGAAGTAAGAGCATGCTATTGAAGATGTTGCAAGATATGTCGGGAGGTCCATGGCAAGGTAATATTCGCCAATAGAGATTTTAGGCATGCGCATCAGGTAATGCAAAGACATCTGTTTTGATGTATTAGTTATATGAGGTACCGAATTAGTGGAAACGTAGTATGAGTTGTATGCTAATAGAGCACCGATAGGGTCATGACATTGTATAAATGGTTTAGTTTTGTGGTGTTACTGAATTACAACTATGTGATATGGTATGAAATTTTCTTTGGGTCCTCTATGGTTGTATATGAGTATGCTTTTCTGTACTTAAGTTTCAACTTGGGTGATTTTTTACATGTGAGGCAACTTTAACAGGCATAGACGCAGGTAACGATTTTGTATTGCTATGCTCTGTAAGTGTAATCACAAAGTGATTTGGTTTTACTTGCATACACCGCAGCGGAACGCGGGTTAAAAACCTCGATCCTGATCAAAGATCAGGAAAAGAAAGAATCCAATCTAAAATCCCATGCTCTGCAGCGGAGCGCTGGTTAAAAACCTTGTTTAGTTTAAATGGCAAAAGCAAGCTCTCCCATCTAGGACTGTAAAAGAACTGAACGTTCAGTGAACATTTCATGAACCGTTCAGTAAAAAATTCGTTCATGTTCATTTATTTATTAAATGAACGAACATGAACATTATTTTACGTTCGTTTAGTTAAATGAACGAATATGAACACAAGTCACGTTCGTTCATTTATGTTCGTGAACATCCGATTAGACATGCTTTCAATTTATGGTTGATCGTTAAACGAAAGTTAAAGACTCAAGATCTTATCCGTGCTTGGGATGTCTCGGCTTCCCTTAGTACATCGTGCTCTCTATGTGAGTTGGTCCCTGATTCACATGAGCACCTGTTCTTTGATTGTTCTTCAACACACACACAACGTAACAAACAAACTTTATGAATTAAAACACTTATAAATAAACGAGTACATTTCCTTGTAACAAGTAGACAAAAAGTACCCTTAATTGACCAACATCGTATGTCCTTCCCAATGATCTCTCTAGCCCCACTCCCTATAATTGAAAAAAATAAAAAAAATATAAAAAAAAAAAATAACCCTGTCAAAATACAAAACAAATGATATAATTACAAAACTTAGAATTAGTTGTCACATTCAAAACAAATGTTTACTCTTATCGATACAAACCTGTGAATAAGATGGAGAAACTATTCGGTTAGAAATGATTTTTTTAGACACTCTAGAATTTTACCATTCCTTTTTAGAGGGCATTTAGTGTCTTTTTCAAGTGCTGTATATTGAAGAATATAGATAAAATGAATATATAATGGAAATTCTGATATATTGTCCTAATTAATGAAACTGATTGGTGGATCTGCTTATACTAAGCGATAAGGTAAGTTCACATATGCAGTGAGCTTGGTTAAAAAGTAATAAGATTTTTAATAAAATTGAATCCGATTAGTAAGATTTAAAATAGTGTCCAATGTGAAAGAATCACTTTCAAGCAGCTTAATCGTGTAGACATTAAGTTTTTCATGTCTTTCTCACAGGCGGACAATGCGAATCGTCGGTTTTGTGGTACATCATGATGATTGCTAAAGTTTTTATAGTACTATTGGCCGGATATCGGCGTGTCAACAGTTTATAAGTTACACTTATCTATCTTAACAAATTTCTAAGAAAGAAAAAAATTTACATAACAGTTATTAGAATGAATACTTTTAGGGTTATTCGGGATCGCCTTATAAATTGCATTATTGACGTTAATTAATTAATTTGAATTGCTTATCGATATTGAAAATAGAGGTTATATTGGGACTCCGTCTAGCTTATTAGAGTAACCTGCTTAACAAGGTTGTTGGATTGCTTAACAAAAAATGCTTATATAGATGAGTCCCTTAAAATTGTATTTGCCAACATAATCCGGTAAGTAAGGTTGTTGTTAGACTAGCATACCAACGATCATTTGCGATTCTTGAACCCGTCACTCGATGTACTAACTATATCTAACAGAGGTATGAACCTAGATTTTATATGTATATCTTGAACTTGCCTCTAAGAAATGGGACCGAACCCTGAAATTTCAAACGGGTTAAAACAGATAGAACGTTAGAGGGTAAAAAAAAAAAAAACTGATGTTAAGGGGGTGTTTTTGGATTACTATAAAAAATATTATGCATTCATATACGGCTTTTTAATTTTTGTAGATATAGAGGATTAGATTCAGATTATGAAAGTATTGTTTTAAACATGGATGTTGGTTTGTCTGCCAGGGGGAGGAAAAATTATGCACACACATTTGTGAAACATTTAACTTATTACTCTGGTGCCTCATTTCGGTGGTTGCAAGCTATGTTCAGTGGTTCCGCCCACAACTATTATGCAGAGTTTTGGAAAAGGAAAGTAAAAGGAGAACCGAAAAAATATGTTAGGTATATAAAAAATTAGTGATTTTTGTTGTCTATTTGATAATATACGGTATGATTAATTATGTCTGTCTCTTCTTTATTTTTTATTAGGTGATAAGATATGATGTTCCATATACGAAAACATTACCTGAAACCATTCACAACATCCTCAGGCCAATTAGCGTGTCTTGTGCTTAATTGTGGCAGTAAGAAACCCACACAGTGGAAAGTTCTCGCCCTTAACGCATTGTTTGGTTAAGATTTGGGCCTTTTGCTAACATTTGGAAAAAAGGTCTTTTTTGATTAATTGTGTTCTTGATATGAAAAATACTACATTAAAATCAAACGAGTGAAAAATGAACTTTTATTTTATGTGCCATGAAGAATCTAGGTAGAAACTTCTCTAAATTTGCTAAAAAAAACCAGATTTAAAAGACAAAAACTTGCAGGACGATCATGGTTTTTTTTTTTCTTTTCTTAGGTGCATAAATGGCTGCGAAGTTGATGATATTACAACCACCGCGAAGGTTTAGTATTGTCTTGGTTAATAATGAAGTGGTTGGGTGGGTTGTATTTGGGGAGGGTTTACATGTGGGTATTTTATGGTGATGAGCAGGTGGAAGGGGGTTGATTAGGTTTATGTGGGTGGTATATAAATTTGTGTGTGTTTTTTATGGGGGTTGAGTGTGGGATTTTTGGGGGGGGGGGGGGGGGGGGGGGGGGGGGGTGGGGGGGGGGGGGGTTGGTATTGTGGTAAGTAGGATGTGAGGGATTGATGAGGATGATAGGACCCCATGTAGACTGACCCAAACCCAAACTACACCCTTTTGTGGCCCCGATATTGCTCACATTATTAAGACTTAATGAAATAAGAAGTAGATAAGCAAGCTATTGAATATGTTGCAAGATATGTTCGGATTTCCGATGGCAAGGTAATAATTCCGCCATAATATTTTAGGCATGCGCATCAGGTAATCGTCCAAGACATCATTTTTTGAATGTGTAATTAGTTATATTAGTTACCGAATTAAGTGAAACGTATTATGAGTTGTATGCTAATATAAGCACCATAGGGTCATGACATTGTATAAAATGGTTTAGTTTGTGTGTTACTGATTTACAACTATTGATATGTTGAAATTTTCTTTGGTCCTCAAGGTTTGTATATGATTATGCTTTTCTGTACTGTAAGTTTCAACTTGGGGTGATTTTTTAACATGTGAGGCAACTTTAACAGGCCAGACGCAGGTAACGATTTGTATTGCTATGCTCTGTAAGTGTAATCACAAAGTGATTTGGTTTTACTTGCATACACCGCAGCGGAACGCGGGTTAAAAACCTCGATCCTGATCAAAGATCAGGAAAAGAAAGAATCCAATCTAAAATCCCATGCTCTGCAGCGGAGCGCTGGTTAAAAACCTTGTTTAGTTTAAATGGCAAAAGCAAGCTCTCCCATCTAGGACTGTAAACGAACTGAACGTTCAGTGAACATTTCATGAACCGTTCAGTAAAAAATATCGTCTAAAGTTCATATAATTATTAGAATGAACGAACAATAACATTATTTTAAACGTTGTTGTAGTATTAAATGTCCGAATATTACACAAGTCACGTTCGTTCATTTATGTTCGTGAACATCCGATTAGACATGCTTTCAATTTATGGTTGATCGTTAAACGAAAGTTAAAGACTCAAGATCTTATCCGTGCTTGGGATGTCTCAGCTTCCCTTGGTACGTCATGCTCTCTATGTGAGTTGGTCCCTGATTCACATGAGCACCTGTTTTTTGATTGTTCATTTTCCCAATTAGTTTGGAGTCATATGGTGCGGCTTACGGGATTCAATTTTTCTAACAGTGATATTTATTCCATCATTGCATCTATTCAGCCCGAAGCTAAAAGGAGGACGACTAAGATTATATGTTAAACTTTGACATAAAAGCGGCTTCAAGCTATTTTTTATGGCAGGAACGTAATTGGAGGTGGTTTAAGAAGTCTAAGAGAACGACTTCTCATGTAATTGAATGCGCGGTATCTTCGGTTCGTCTCAAGCTACTTTCTTGCAAATTGAAGAAGTCTAAGGATAGTCAGATGTTTGCTACGCTTTGGGATCTTCCTGAAGCTATTTTTGTCTAATAATGGCTGAGTTTTTTTGTGGTTTATGCACCATTAGGTGGTTTTCCCCATTGGTGTGCTTGGTTATGTAATTGATAGATAGTTTCGTATGGCATGTCATACGTTTTTGGTTGTTCAAGTTGTAGCTTGAGGTTAATGTGACACTCAGTCACATTCCATTGTACTTATTGGTTTTTGGGTTATTAATATATTTTACCGGGGAGAGTCCCCTTTACCTAAAAAAAACAAAAAAAAATGTTTATGTTACTATGTCATATCTTTTAGTTGTATACTCTTAAATATGATATGTTTAAATAACACAACACTTTTAAAATATAATATTATGCATAATTTGATAATATTTTATGTTTTTTTCTGCGTTCATTTTGTATACTCTTAAATATGGTATGTTTAAATAACACAACACTTTTAAAATATAATATTATGCATAATTTGATAATATTTTATGTTTTTTTTTTGCGTTCATTTATGTTCGATCGTTTATGTTCGTTTAAGTTTCGTTTAGTTTTTTAATGAACGAACATAAACGAACATGAAAAACTCATTTTCTATATAAACGAACATGAACAAGAAAATTCGTCCGTTTAAGCATTCGTGTTCGTTTATTTGTCCGGTTAAAATTAAATAAACAAACATGAACAAGGCTCCGTTCGTGTTCGTTCGGTTCGTTTACAGCTCTACTCCCATCGACACAATTGAAAACCACTCAAAGATTTAATTGTTTATTTTGTACATTCTCTTATATAACGGATTTGTAAGATCGATTTATGTTTAAACATACTTTTTATTATTTATTCTTGTCATCAAATATGAAGAAAGAAAAATAAAATCCGTTGGTTAATTTTTATAAGAGTATTTAAAAGAAGAATTTTGCTAACCACAACCCTATTGTGTTTAAGGCTTAACATTTTATAAAAATAGCATTTAATGAAGTCATTATTTTCATATATATACATCTTTTATATAATAAAAGAATTACATCATTTCGGAGTTTTCTATCAAATTGAATCTTATGAATTAAAAAATTGGACCAATCAGAAAGCTTGATTTCGCTACGTAGACAAAATCGTGCGATCTGATTGGTCGATAAAAAGTCAAAATTGAATCAATTTGGTCAAAATTGAAATTTTTTGGTGAAGAAATATGATGGAGAAAAAAAAGACATAAAAATATAGGTGTCAAATTTGTGAAAAAGAAAAACTTAAAAAATAGAAGGTAATTGATAAAACTTTAGTGGTTGAATTTAAATAAATCATATGAACTTATCTTAAACTTATAATTTTCTATATTTTTTAACAACTTTAAAAAAATAAAAAAATAACCCCATAGATTTTATAAAGTCTAAACTTTATACTTTAAAAATACAACATATATAAAATCTATTTAAAGTTTATATAAGACTATTAGAAAAAACATATTAAACACTCAACAACAACAACAAAATTAAACAAAGTTAAATCTTTTATCCAAAAAAATCTTTACAAAATATTAATCGGATTAATCAATGTTTTAACACGGTTTTTTAATTAACCCGGTCGAGTCACTGGGTCACGGTTCAACCGGGTTTTTCGGCAACATCCGGCTTCCGGTCATCCGACCGGTTTACGGTTCAAGCGATCGGGTCAACCCGGGTTTTTAAAACACTTATATTAATACATAATTAATATTTTCGTTTGTAAAAGCACGTGCATAATTATTAGTTGTACTAATATCACAATTACAAGACATTAAACACGGGAAATTTTTCATATGCCTGTATATTAAACAAAAATATTAAAATAAAATTTGATTAATGTGTAAGCGTGCGTGCACAGGACTTATAACTAGTATTTAATGATTATAATTAAACAAGGAATGTTTGAACTTAATTAATGATTGATTTTTGAATTAAGGTAAACTTATACACAAACACAGGGTTGGGTTAGCAAAACCCTTAAAAGAAAATAAAATCCAAAACATTATATTACAAGCAAAATAATGACAACCATAAAAACGGTCGATTCCTTCCTCTAGCTAAAAATGGCAACCACATTTTGTCCAACTTCTTCCATCACTCTCCACCGCAACCATCGTCCTTTCCATATTCACCAGTCAAACCGCAACTCGATATTCGCAACAATTCGGTGCAGCGTACAAAAAGATAACTCAACAAGTACTAATTCATCCGAGTCTGAAAACTTGTTTCTCAAAACTGCTTGGTATGGTTCCGAGCTTCTTGGAATCGCTGCCTCGTTGTTTCGGCCACGGGACAACGTCGTTGAAGGAGGTGAGGGGAATATCGAGCTTGGCGTAGATGGAGTTGGAGTGATTGATAGATCAGTTATCGTTGAAACTATTAAACAGGATTTTCAAAGGTCTTATTTCGTTACAGGTAGTATAACATAGGCAAGACATCACATTCAGTTTAATCGTATATCTACGAATTCTGAAAGAAATCCAAATATGGTGTAGAATTTGACTAGAACAACAGTACTATATATATATACCAAATTTTGCTTTATAAAGTCGCTCTTTGTTACAGTGGATTATGTGCGTTTGCTTAAACTATCTCCATATAACTCTTACCCATCGTAATCGCTAAACTATCAAGTTAGTGAATTTAGTTGTATTCAGGTTCAGAACAAAGGTCAAGGCATATAACTTGCATATTGGTTGACCAATGTTAGCTTTAATCCCACATAGGTAACTGTAAAGAAAATTTGCTAGGTTATATAGTGACATATGCAAGTTTGGTTTAAGATGCCACAAATGATAAGTTGTATGCTTTGTTAACTTTTTTCGTTCTAAATATTTATCACACCTGTAGCTGTTGATTCGTTTTTAGAAATATTGTATCTTGATACAGCAGAGTGCATTGCCTTTTTGTTACATCTGATTGTCCGCGTTTGCTTAAGCAATGTTCCCTAAACTTTTCTGTTTGGTTCTTGTCCTTTTTCTGATTTTAGTTGTAAAAGTATATGGTGTTATCTATAACTGATGAATTTCAGGTGCTCTCACACTTGATGCATATGAAGACGACTGTGAATTTGCTGATCCAGCAGGCTCATTTAAAGGTCTAGGTCGATTTAAAAGGAACTGTACAAATTTTGGGTCTCTTATTGAGAAGTCAAACATGAAGCTAATGAAATGGGAGGATTTTGAGGTATATATTAGCATATACACGCTTTTAAATCCTAAAATCCTCATACTTCCACTCTGCAATAGTCACTCATTTGCCACGCCTATACATAACCTTTAGATTTTGAATTTGTGTTGTAGGACAAAGGAATTGGGCACTGGCGTTTCAGTTGCACCATGTCGTTCCCATGGAAACCTATTTTATCAGGTACATTCCGCCACAAATCTTCTTGTTCTGTTGGTTTTTACCTAAAATATTTTTACACAAAAAGTGCTGTGTTTTTGTCTTGTTATTTATGATTCAGCAATGGCCATATTGATAACAGTGACAAGCCCGCTGCGATTCATGCATTTATAAGGCAATTGTGTCAAGTAACCATAGTCATTTTCAACTTGTTTCCTTGACTATAAAATTACATTGCAGCCACAGGTTATACAGAGTACTATCTTAGCAAAGAATCAGGAAAAGTATGCAGGTAATGTAGTCGATAACATTTTTTTCAATAGATTCTTTGTAGATATGTTCATTGGATAACTAGAAACTCTAAATGAGGTGACACTTTTGCTGTGTCCACACCTCATTAGGCGATATCCAAACATCGACTGGGCAACCCAAGTCAGACAGCTTCTTATTTAGTTGGATTTTTTTACAGACACGTGGAGCATTGGAATGTCCCAAAGATGGCTTTATTCAAACAACTCCTGAAGCCTAGTCGAGGAGGATTTTGGGGTAACAAAAAAGTTGGCTAAAGAACACCAAATGTACCGTAATACATAACAGACGTTGGTATAGAAAAAACTAGTGGGCATTTATCTGTAAATATCATTTATATATCCGGGTTACTGCATACGTTTGACTCTAGTTAGAAGTTACTCGTAATATAACGATATGATACTTGATCATATTCTGGAAATGTTTGCAATTGAAGGTGAAGAAGCTCTAAAGGCTGATTTTGTGGTTTCACATTAGCTTGGTTCACGATATGTGGTTTCATGATGGATTATCACATACAACTGATACTAATCGATATTTTGATTTTGATGATTGTGAATACAGATTTTCATCATGGCTTTTGATAGTATTATTGGCATCACATGCTTTTACCATGGTTAATAGACACAAACAAATTCGAACGAAAAGCCAAGGCAAAAATCTATCGTGAACCGTTATGAAAACGAAAGATATATAACCAACAATATACATACCATCTATCGTTAACCATCGTGAATCCCATTATATATAATCAAGAAAACTTGTGGGATAATCTGAAAACCCCACCAAAGATTGTAAAAAAGTTCAAAAACATCACTAATTTGAGTTGGTAAACCGTAAACCATCAAGCATTTTTGGATGTAATTGCGTTAGTAAATTGAGTTTTACAAATTTACATGCTCTTGATTTCAACTGATTAGTTATCTGCAGCATATGCTTATACTATCTCCAAATAAACATCTTGACCATCATGATCACAAACTATGGAATTAGTTAATTTAGTTGTATTAAACTTCAAAGCAAGGTCGAGGCATATAACTTATATAATTGTTAGTTTTGATCCCACATGGGTCATTCAACAAAATATATTTTTGTGCTTTGCTTTTAGAACATGTGCAGATAGATCATAGATCCACACTTAGCTTAGACCTGATGGAAAATTCAGCAAGATATCAAGTTGGCGTTCACATAACTGATGTTCTCCATCGACATATATTGATTGGAAGACAAACTTAGAAAAAAAGAACCATGGAACAATCAAAGAACCGATCCGTTTTCTCAAGTATATATAATATATGGCTCGGCATTTATAAATCCATTGTTTCATATGCACTGCAATTGTGCATTTTATAAGTGATCTCTTGACGCTTTATTGTCTATTTATACCTATGTGGAATACATAGTCCCTCGACAGGCTTCCCACAATAACCTGGTATGAAAGAAAAGCTGCTCCAGAGTGGAACATATATTATACCAACATAATTGGCAACTTTGAAGTTTACTGACATTACATTAAGGATGTAAACTGTTTCGGATTTTGTTTGGGGGTAACTCATTGAATAGTAACTAATTTGATAATACGATGAACCGAAAAGCAAAACACAAGATAGCATTCTAAAATAAATCCAAGTCACGCATAGTCATAAATTATGTGGAAGATATCAGTAATTCATTCATGGATCTGGACTAGTACGTTATACTGTCAGAATTGGACATTGTGCAGTCAAAGCTAAACAGACTGAAAAACAAAATAAAACAACAATAATGGGTGGTTAAATTTGAGAAGAGAAACATCGAGGGTAACTCTTGCTTCATCCTTTTCGTAGACCATTTATATATTACAAGAAACGCAATCAAGAAGTTAAAGAAAACTTGAGAAAGGAGAAAAGAAAACAAAAACAAATGATTTATGCAAAACCCCAATATGCCCTTTGTATTTATTTCGCATTTCTAACATTAACAGAACAAATATATGGGGATAAATACAATAATCCTACGATCATGTCACGATGTCTGAATAGAATACATCACCTACACACACATACCTCAGTGAGTCGGGTCAGGATTAAATTTTACAGACTCCCTCCAGATGAGCTCTTTGATATGTTCTTCGGTGCATGATGGCTGCTCAAAGTCGAAACTAAAAGGCCTAGGGCATACTGGCTCCTCGTTGATTTCGTGTAGGGGTGCTAAGTATGGGTGAGATAATGCCTCATCAACTGCAATTAACACCAAAAATAAGAACTTATTCAAAAGGACAATGATGAACTATATGTACAAACATATAGATGATGTACTTGTGCATGCAGATTGCTGGTAAGTTATATATGGAAGCTCAATATGCTTAGAATGATACCTGTAATACGCCTGTTTGGGTCAAATATGAGCATTTTTTCAAGTAAGTCTACAGCTCCGGGAGATGTATTCTGAAATCTAGCAGAGAATTGTTGCCTTGGATACTGAGGAAGTTGTCTAACATATCTTCTTGCATTATCACTTCTGAGAAATCCAAGACTTGCGTCATCTGGTGATCCTATGAGCTATAAAAAGTCAAGGAAAAAACAAATGGTCAAGCCCATCTCAATAACATATCGAGGAGAAAAAGGTCTTCAGATAAGTAACTCATAAGAATGTTAGAAATGAGGTTACCTCTGTGATAAGTCTGAGCTGATGAACATAATCTCTGCCTGGAAACAGTGGTTGTCGGGTCATAATTTCACCAAGAATGCAACCTACTGACCAGATGTCAATAGCTGCTGTGTATTCCGAGCAGTTTAAGAGCAACTCAGGTGCTCGGTACCATCGAGTAACAACATACTCAGTCATGAAGTCTGTTTCAGAAGTCGTTCTTGCAAGCCCAAAATCCCCGATCTTTAGGTCACAGTTGGAGTTAAGAAGCAAGTTGCTTGGTTTTAGATCACGATGCAAAACGTGTGCGGAGTGAACATACTTCAGTCCTCGTAGTATTTGGTAAAGGAAATACTGCAAAACATCATAAATTCAATCTAACAGTCAGTTTTCCATTATAAGAATTTGAGTAATTGATGGCTTTAAAGTTTTAACCAGAGGCGGGCAGGTGGCAAATTCGACCCACACATGTTTGTTTTCCTAACAGGGTCAAATGGTCGGAAGTCGGCCAAAGTCTATTTTTAAAGCTAAAAAACAAATTAAGCAATTTATTTAAGATTAGATTATTATTGGAATACTATAAATTTCGTAATCTGACACAATAATTCTTAAGTACCAATTTATATATTTAATTAAAAGTGTTTTAAGCCATCCCATACACAAAATAATTTATTCAAGAAATTAGACTTTTGGAGAAACTTAATCCTCAAGAGTCAACACTAATTCAAACATTAATACATTATGAGTAACTGAGCATTGTGGGTCTGTTATGGATTTAACAAGAAGGTGTTATGTTAGTATCGGGATAATGGAGCCTACCCGACAGTGATCGTCAGCCAGAGGTTGATTAGAGCGTATTATCTGATGAAGATCAGTGTCCATCAACTCATAAACGATGTAAACATCATTAAAATTTTCCTTTAAGGGGGGGCGTATGATGTCTTTGAGTGCAATAACCTGGAAAAGTAAAAGACTAATCATAAAACCAACCACAACACAAAGTATTCATTCACCGTGCATCACCATCCTAACAATTCAGAGTATCTAAGACGCAAATAACAACATATTAAACTAAAGAAGTTCTCTATCAAGTATTAATAAACGTGGATATGTGACTACATCCCCGTTCCATAAAAAAAATTCACGTTTAATTACTTAAAATCTTGAACATCCCTGAATCTAAATCAATACCACAGATATATTTGCTACCATTAACACAGAAACAGGTAACTTATAACTTGAAAACTTAACCAAAAAAAGAAGATAAGTGGCACCTTTCAGGTACATCTCATAAAGGATTGTGACATAATTCAAATATGATGGCGGGGTAAAACAAAATTAAACACGATGGGGTAGCATTAACTTCAATTTATGGATCGTGTTTAAATGGTCCTAGGTACAAAGAAAGAGCCACCTACTATTCTTAATGAACAGGTCCACGTCCATCATTATAGCTAGTTATTCAAACCTAGGAACCACATGATTGCATTTTCAAACATTAGAAAAGAATGGTTAACGCTAATTAGAAACCATGATCACGTTTCTAGATAGAGTTAGGATGCTATTATGGACACAAGGTAACATCATTGGAGTTTCATAAATCAAGAATGAATACAAAGTCAAGTCAGAAAGGTGCTCACATTCTCATGTTCCATGTGACGAAGAAGCTTAATCTCTCTTAGAGTCCTTTTGGCATCAATTCTGTTATCAAATGCATTCCCAATTTTCTTGATGGCGACTTCTTCACGTGTCTCGGCATTCGTAGCAGCACTAGTGCAAATAAAATAATGAAAGTTAGTTCTCGAAACACTGAAATGAAAAACGTTATGCAAAACCATGAATATCGAATAAGTAAGTAGTTAAGTACATTAAATACTCCTTAGATGACAGCAATATATACACTATATCATAGACCATTTTATTTGCTCAAGCTCGATAACCCTCTCATTATATAAGTTGATCAATATGAATGGAAAATGAAATGGGTCGATTAGAGTTATCTTATATCTTTAATGGGTCAAACATGTATAAAAACAAAAGAACTTAAAAAAAGAACACGACAAATGAGTCAAAGCGGTCGCCCAAAGTGTATACTTAATGCATAAAACCTTGTGAATCATTTTATTCAAATACAACAACATCCAACTCTTCAGTCCCAAAACAAGTTGGGGGTAGGCTAGAAGTGAATCGCAACCACATGAACTGAAAAGACATATCAAAATAGGTAGTGATGACAAACATAAATAATGATAGTAAAAATATTTAGTGCTTAGTAGAAAACAGATAAATCATAGTAGGCATCGTGCCTGCTACTTCAAAAAAGATGTCAAAAAAAGATAGTAGAAACAGATAAGGATCATACAAATCGAAGCAGAGAGATCGAATTAGATAGTAATAGTGGAAAATGAAAATAGATAGTAATTATAGGAAAGCCAAACTACAGAGTAGTGATAATAATTAGATAATTTTTAAAGCTTTTGTAATCATGTCAGCCTGACATCCCCCTCCTCCCTTACCAAAAATAGCAAGTTAACCTTTTTGACACATTAACCAACCGGCCGATTTGTCACCTCAAAACATGAATTGTTATCATTATTGATCACCTTTCTATGGGATGAGCATATAGCTCCTACTGTTGGCACAATGAGCCTAACTGGACAATTTTTGACTCCTTATGACCTGGTATATCCTTTCCAGGACCGCGAAAAGAAGAAGAAACTCAATTTTTCCACCTCTTTTTTCGAATACAGAAAATCAATGAGCTCAAGATAATTCTGAACATGATGGGGGTAAACCCCAATGAGATCAATAATCAAACTAACAAAACTCAATGCATTCTAAAGTTAGTCTGATGTTTTAAAGGTCTGGTAAAGAGTGATTCTGACTATGATTTTCTCTTTTCTTGGTGTCAAAATAATCAGATTTGGAGAAGAAGATAAGTAGCAGCCTTAAGAAACCCGATAATATAGATAAATGTAAAACTACTAACCTAGCCTTAACTTCAATTAACTAACTACTTGAATCTCAACTGAACCTCAACGCAACTACATTGAGTAATTAATTTACCAAACAAATCACAAAAGGATCATGAGCTCAAAATTTCTATATCATAAGTCAAGAGTCAAGACGGATGAACCCAAATGAGATCATTCACCAATTTTAAGAGCCTTACAATCATCATACAAACACTTATATTAAACTAATCCCCGCACATATCTAACACCACTAAATCCAATGAAATCTAGCATTACTTGCCTCTGGGTCACATCTTAATCAACGAAAATCACCATAATCAAAACATTAAATTTAACATACTACCAACTCAAAGACAACAAAAAAAAAAGTTCAAGACCCAAACAAACACACTAAATCAATACAAGACAACAAAACTTACCAGAAAATGTCTAAATTTACGAAACAAACCGAACCACATGATAACAAGCACAAGTTAGTCGGATTCAATCCCTAATGAACCTTATAAATGACTACAAGTCTAGATCACATATAAAATCAACAAAGTCAACCATACCCAAATGACAAAATTCATAACAATCAATCAAAATGATAAAAAAAAAAAAAAGAATAAAAAACTTACCAAACAATACCATAAGCACCTCTACCAACAGGCCTAATAGGAGGAACGTATTTTTTTGAAACTTCAAAAAGGTTACCATAAACATTATACTGAACATAAAGTCCACCATGTGTAGCTACACTTCTTATATTACTGTTACTATTATTATTATTTTGATCACTTGTTTCCATTAAAGACATTTTTCTCTCTAGAAAAAACACAGTAGGTAGATTTATGGGAAGTACTAAAACAGGAACAAGATGATGTCTGTGTTTGACATTTGTTAAAAAAAACTTTTGAACTGGAAATGATATGGTTACCCGTGAGAAAATTTACCTTTTTTATTGTTTTTTTAAGTGTAAAGACTTTTTATGTTTAGTTTTTGTGAAGTTGACTATGAAATGCAATGTTTTAAAAACGGGATAAAGCCGTAGAATACCAACGAACTTTTCACAATTTATCGATTTGGTACGTGTACTGAAACAATTATCGATTTGGTACGTGTATTTTCATAAAGTGTTCTTATTTGCACATTTTGATGACGTGTCACGTTATTGATGTGCTACGTGTCAGCCTATCACGTATGACACGTCATCAAAATGTGCAAATGAGAACACTTTATGAAAGTACACGTACCAAATCGATAATTTTTTCAGTACACGTACCAAATCGATAAATTGTGAAAAGTTCGTTGGTATTCTACGGCTTTATCCCTTTAAAAACCGGTTTTTGAATCGACCTAGTCAAGCCATCGGGTCACGGTTCAACCAGTTTAATCGGCGATTTAACCGGGTTTTTCGGCCAAAACCGACATTCGGTCACCCTACCGGGTCACGGGTTACGGGTCAACCGGTTCAACCGGCCGAGTCAACCCGGGTTTTAAAACACTGATGAAATGTGCACCGTATGATGTTTAATGTAAACTTCTTTTTTTTATGGTGATTTGATACACTTGTTATGTAGTTTTGTTTTATGGGTTGTTACGGTTTTATTGACGACATGTAGTTTCAATATTATTTTTTCCTCTCTTTCATTTATCTTTTTTCTGTTTTACATTCGCGAACATATGGTTGTTATACTTTGCGTTTTCATTATTTTCTTTTACGGATAAGTTGTGATCTAAGCATCGTTGAAGACAATTGTGAAATAGATGGTACAAGGAGTGAAAATAAATGCTTTAAATTTTTTTTGTAAAGTTGTGATTGTTCTATAAACAGTCTCTAAGGTTGTGTTTAACAAAAGACATGAGTTCAAATTTCACTTGATAACCTCGTTTTAAGATTAATTGCATATATATTTTTTCAAGACAAATAATACAGTAGTTATTTAAAAACAGTTATAAAAATGCAGGTTAGTATGATATGTTTTATTATTACAAGCATAATTGCACGCGCGTTGCGACAGATCTTTTTTTGCGAATCGATTATGTAAGAAGCGAGGGGCAATGCGGCCCGCACGGTGCGGCGGGCTTATTTATTTTGGTTATCGAATATATATTTTGCTAGCTATTTCGTGTTGAGTTTGTCTAAAGAAAAAATAATACGTGTGTTTACTTGACAATATATCGTTACATATATGACAATGATCATACTATGTGTATTTTCACATCCACGTGTGTTTCTCTCATTTATATGTGTATAATTGTATAATTTTGTGTAAACATTATTAGGCTAATATTGACAATTTTTTTATAAAAATAACCAATTTTCTATGTAAAACAAGTTTATTAATATAAATTAGCCACAACCAAATATAAACGGTTTGAAACCGAAAAACCGAACCGCAAAAACCGAGAAACCGAAAAAACCGAACCGCCAAAAACCGAGCGGTTTCGGTTTTTGGTTTTATAAAAACCGAATATTTCGGTTCGGTTTCGGTTTTAGCCAAAAACCGACCCAAACCGAACCGTGCACACCCCTACTATAAACAGTCTCTAAGGTTGTGTTTAACAAAAGACATGATGTAACATCCGAGAATTTTCGAAATTTTAAATGACGACTTCAATCTTTGACTTTATAGGTCTAGTTGACTCATAAGAACGATCCATCTAAATTCACGTTTTCACGACTCAGACCCTAAAGAAATTTGATTAAAAATGAAATACTGACAACTTTTAGTTTACCCGGAGACTTTGAAAACAAGCAGAAGATGGCTAAAACAGCCCCGCAAAGTTTTGAAAACTGCACACAACGGGTACCGACACACAAAAATAATTAAATGTATTTTTAATTATCACTTTTCTCTTAATAAAAATATTAAATAAAATTTTTAATATTTTACTTATTTAAGCGTTGTTGATAACGCGAACATTCGAGTTAAAATTATCATTTTAAATTTTTATATTCGAGTTAAAATTTCTTTCTATTTTTAACCAAGTCACAAAATAGATAATAAACGTTTTAAATAAATTTTATAAAACGTTTACGAAAATTAGTCGAGTGAATACTCATTTTTATCAGAAAAATGATTTAGAAAACAATGGCGCAAGTTTCGCGGCTCGACTCATCCGTTAAGTCGTTCAAATGGGTCCCGAACCGTTTTTACCGAAACTATAATAAAGAAGTTACACTTTAGACCCTAAACTTTGTTAACTTGACACTTTCATTTTTAAAGTTTAATATATATATATATAAATGTATAACTTTTAATTCATTTTCATCTCTACAACACACACACTAACCCTAACCCTAAAAACCCTCTCCCCTCCTCTCTAACTTTTCCGGCGCCTCCCCCATCTCCGGCGATATTTCCCGGCCAACTTCCGGCCACCACCTCCACCTTCATCTCACAGCCGCACCTTCACCACCCCACCACAGATCCGTTACCATCTATGTCATCATCATCCGAACAACCATCTTCACCATACCATCGCCACGCACCCCATCATTCCACTGTGACCCCTCACCGCAGCCGCCACGCATCGCCACCCTCACCACCACCTTCATTCCTTTTTATTGTTTTGAGTTTGGAAACACCTTTAAGGGTGTGTTTGGTTTTCATGCCGAATGGGTGTTTGGTTGCTGCGTTATAACAGCAGACACGGTGTTTGTTTTGCCGCGTCCTGGTAGCCAAACAGGGTGCGTCGGATTTGTGGTAGCACCGAAAGGGTCCGTTGGATTTATTAGATTAGGGTGCGGTGGGTTTGTTATATCACAGAAATGGGTGCGTTTGTTTATAGGTTTAAGCAACCCATTGGGTGGTGTTTGTTTCGGGTTCATAACAGCCGGGGGTGTTTGTTTGTCGGGTTGGTTTGTAACACAGAATAAGGTGCGTTGGTTAAGGTTGTAACAACAGGGGGTGCAGCCGGGTTTGTGATAACAACCACAAGGGTGGTTGTTTCGGGTGGTCAGCCACCGAGTGCGAGTGCGTTGGTTTTCGTGGTGTAACAGCAAGAGCTGTTTGGTTTGTGTCACCAGAAAAGGGTGCGTTTGTTGTGGTCTCACAGATAGTGTGCGCTTGGGTTATCAGAAAAAGCACATAGGGTGCGTTTGGCTGTGTGGACAGCCTAAGAGGTGTTTGGACCTGGGTTAGTACCGATAGGAGTGCGTTTGGTTTAGTAGAAAACAAATAGGGGCGTTTGGTTGGCTGCGAAACACCCAAGGGGTGTGTTTGGTGTAGCAGCAGCTGCGTAAGGGCGTTTGGGACAGCAGAATGGCACAAGGGAGCGGTTGGTATAACAAAATTTATAATAATCGACTAATAAATATAACGCGAGACTTTATGAATTATAAAACCGGACTAAATGGTGGTTAATGGTTAAATAAATGTGTCACATATTATTTAGTCTCGCCAAATTAAATATATTGACCACACGAGTAGATTGCAACACGGATTGATTTGAAATGATCAATTATATAATTCAAAATGTTAATTGGTAACACTTCAATAACCGATGAACAAACGAAAACTATACTTATTCAATGATAACAATTATTAGCAAACCGTCAATTACACAAAATACTAGATTCTAAAATATGATTTTTATATTTTATAATTTGTCAACTGGGAATAACATCATAACCTTTGTAAAAAGCTTTAAAAACTTAATGTACATGACTATAAAATGTACCTTTTACTTTTATTCTAAGAACTTCTATTATTTAAGAGGTGAATTTTCTAAAACGTGTCGAATTATTTGGTTAATCACTTACTCCACGTTCCTTAGAGTAAAATTTGGCAAAGTATATCAATTATTCATTTGATTGTTTGCTTATATACAATGTCACCATATGAATTTATAATTGTTTTAGTTTTCATATGAAAGTTATATACGGGGTATATTACAATACTCAGCTATATGATGACAATCCAAACGAAATTATATATGTCTTTTGATTAAATATTTAACCAAACCACCAAACTATTACAACTTTAAATTCTCGAAATCATTTATCAACGATTAACGTTGACCATAGCGTTCATCGGGAAAACCCAAACTCAACATCCTAAGGCTAGGGGACTTAGCTGTTAAGATTTAGTCGCTAACTCTTGGTCGAGCCGTTCAGTTTACCGTTTCGTTTTGTACTCAATTGTACCATTCCCAGCCAATCGTCCTTCATCATCGATGTGAGTTTATAGCCCTCTTTCACTTGTTTTTACATTTACTTTACAAATCTTCTGGGGAGAATACATGCCCAATACAACTTTTTACATATTCGTTTCAATACCTTTTACATACTATTCTACATACTTGGTTTACAAACATAATTTGCAAACATTACAAACCATTTATATGATTGATTTCAAATCGCGTCTACATACTTATTTGCAAAAAGCTCCTATGGGATACATTATTTGACTTTATTTGGTCACAAATGCATACTTTACATTTGAGAAATGATTTGTCGATTACGGATTTGTAGTGTGCGCCTCGGGGACCAAACAAGCCTGACAAAGCCCGGTTTGTGATTGCAGATGGAACACCCACGATGGGAACACATTATTTGTATCACTGCTCGAATCGGGCACATACAACAAGTCTACGTCACAGCGTCATGAACTGTAAATCACTTGGAGGGTGAGCGCGAATGTTATGAAATAGATTTATTTGGGACTGATAATCCCCGTTCGAGTGATTAGCTATCACTTAGCAAACGAACGTTATAGCATGTCGTCTGCGCGTATGTTATGAAATAGATCTATTCCGGGATTGACAACCCCCCTTCGGAGTATAGCTACCACCCAGACCCATGATGGGAATACATTATTTGTATCACTGCCCGAATTGGGTACATACAAGTCTACGTCACAGCGTCATGAACTGTAAATCACTTGGAGGGTGAGCGCGAATGTTATGAAATAGATCTATTCGGGTGTGGATCCCTGTTCGGGTGATTAAGCTATCGCCGGTAACGAACATTATAGCGTGATGTCCACGCGAATGATATAAAATAGATCTATTCGGGATTGACAACCCCCGTTCGGGTGACTAGCTATCACTGGGAACGAACGTTATAACATGTCGGATTATAACGTTGGGACTATAGGGCCCCCCGACAAATACATACTTGGAACATTTTGTTCATTAAATTTGTCATGCATTATTTATAAAAATCTTTGGGATAAGATTGGTACATTTTGGTGACATTAAATTAACCATGCATTCTTTATAAAATCTTTGGGATAATATTGGTACTTTTGGTGACATAAAATGGGTCGTGCATATTTTATAAACATTTTACATGGTACTGTGATGACACAGTGGATAAATATATTTGTTGAAACTTACATTCATATTTAAACTAATCTATGAACTCACCAACTTTAATGTTGACACTTTTAAGCATGTTTTTCTCAGGTGAATTAGATGCTTGGATTATTTGATGTGCATTGGAGTCTTTACATTCAAGTTTTTCATGGTGATGCAATTATGGGACAACTATTATTTTGATTTCAGAAAATCAACGAGATTGTTTTACAAACGACACATTTAGAGGTCGTTCTCTTGTATCTTGTGCTATTGTATTATGAAGTAACGCTCCCTGACATATTTTCCGCTGCGACACATTTTTGGGGGTGTTACAGATTGGTATCAGAGCCAGGTTATAGAGAACTAGGTTGCATATTTTACCCTAGACTATAACCGTTTTTACAAATATTGCATCACATCAAACATTTTCAAAGTGCATACACACTACTTGCTTATGTGCTTACATTACGTGCTGCATTAAGTACTTACGTGACATACATATATGTAATATATATGCTTACATCTTTTGCGTATATCGCACATTTATTTATATAAGAGTTATTTATATAAATGCCAGAGCATCTTCTTAGACATTGTGAGTTGCACAATGGTCTCATTTCGTTCTCAGACATTGTAATTTAAACAATGGTCTCTAAGAATATTATTTTTTCTTCATAGCGTTATACTATATTGTATTACACAGAGACCGTCAAAATTTTTGTTTACATGGGATTATGTATGAATCTAAGTATTGCAAGTCTTGTATGGGCGGGACTTGTAATATGAGGATTGATATGATAATTGCTATGTTAACAAAGCCCGTCACAGTTCTGTTTACATGGGATTATGTATGAATCTAAGTATCACAAGTCTTGTATGGGCGGGACTTGTAATAGGAAGATTGATATGATAATCGCTATACTGATTCGTTCATAGAGATCTTCACCTTATTTACTCTAACCGAGTACTCATTAACTGCCTTGAACTCTATGTGATTTCCCCGATCGTTTTACTCTCCGTCTCCGAAGACGAATTTTAAATACTCGTTCCATACTCTTTAGAGCATCGGCATCGCTATGTCATTCACCACCTTGAAAACTTTGTGAGTACGCGTATTGCATCAGAAATTATTAAGTAGGATGATTTATAACATATTTATTTGAAAGGATTGGGACGCCTCTTCATTTAAATAAATAAGTTGTAAATCACCGAACCATAAGTTTATCATTTCTTACTTACATAAATTTGGACGCTTCTTTATGTAAATAAGAAATTATAAATGAGTGGGCTTAATGGTATCCGATATGACACGAGTATGAACCTGAAATTGATAATCATCAGAATCCGTTAAAAAGGGTCTAGAAACACAATCGTGTCTTACTACTCAGCAAAAATCTTAAGGCCTCGCTTGGAGCTACCTTATCTCGTTCTTAAGTTATTACTTTGGCCATTGCTAATCTTCGCGATCACGAACTGTTCGTGGAACTGACAGACTCGTTACACACTTGAGCTAATGGAGTTGATTCATCTTCGAACTAACAACTGAGTACCATATTCCGCCGACCATGGCATAAACTCTCTCGCGAGCTCCTCTCATTTATTAAACTTTATGCTGGGAACATTGTTTCTCGAAATGTCCTCATTCTCGATATCCCATCACCGTTTGTTATAGTATTGACGTTATGGTCGCTGCTGTTGGGTCCTGGAACGGTCCCGACTGGTACAACTTTATCCAATAGGTAACGCAACTCCTTTTAAACGAGATAAACACCTATCGACGAAACAGATAGTTGGACTATTTATTTCGGGCCACTAGTAGGAGGACTTAGGTCGCGATACATCCTGGAAATGCCTAGTAAGTTGGGTACTTACATCTATAAGCCACGTTGATGTGAATCATCGAACATTACAGATAGTAGAAACGAGACTCCGTCCTCGGACATTTAGAAACTTATACAAACATACTCACGCGACCACACATTCTTCTTTAGGTTTTCACTATAATGAGACTTTCCCTATAACGCGGTTATACCAGCCATAAGATCTGTAATGATATATTTTGAGATACCTATTCTAATGGATTGGATATCCTGGACAAACCTAGCCAAAATTTTTGGTAGACTGAGAAGCGTAGAAACACCAAATTTTGCTGAATAAAGTTATCGGCGTCTTGTTTAGACTGGTTTATTAAATCTTAATTTTTTTTTCTTGGTCACACAAACGGTTAACACAAATTAAATCTCGGGACGAGATTTCTTTAAGGGGTAGGTACTGTAACATCCGAGAATTTTCGAAATTTTAAATGACGACTTCAATCTTTGACTTTTAGGGTCTAGCTTGACTCATAAGAACGATCATCTAAATCACGTTTTCACGACTCAGACCCTAAAGAAATTTGATGTAAAATGAAATTCCTGACAACTTTTTAGTTTTACCCGAGACTTGAAAACAAGCAGAAGAGGGCTAAAACAGCCCCGCAAAGTTTTGAAAACTGCACACAACGGGTACCGACACACAAAAATAATTAAATGTATTTTTAATTATCACTTTTCTCTTAATAAAAATATTAAATAAAATTTTTAATATTTTACTTATTTAAGCGTTGTTGATAACGCGAACATTCGAGTTAAAATTTCTTTTTATTTTTAACCAAGTCACAAAGTAGATAATAAACGTTTTTAAATAAATTTTATAAAACGTTTACAAAAATTAGTCGAGTGAATACTCATTTTTATCAGAAAAATGATTTATAAAACAATGGCGCAAGTTTCGTGCGTTGATTTATTCGTTAAGTCGTCCAAACGAGACCCGAACCACTTTTTATCAAAACTTCATTTAAAAGTTACAAATTACACCCTAAACTATTATATATTTTACATTTCACTTTATAACTTATTATATATATATAAAAGTTTTATATATCTCTTTCATTATAACAAACACACACACACTAACCCTAAACCTAAAAACCCTCTCCCCTCCTCTCTAACTTTTCCGGCGCCTCCCCCATCTCCGGCGATATTTCCCGGCCAACTTCCGGCCACCACCTACACCTTCATCTCACAGCCGCCACGCATCGCCACCCTCACCACCACCTTCATTCCTTTTTATTGCTTTGAGTTTGGAAACAC
>BQNB010035383.1:3179-36539 GCA_026074375.1 Tanacetum coccineum | reverse complement strand
TGAAGCATAATACTAAAAATGACTCTGAGCAGTAGAAACACAAACTAGCAGTAGTAATAAATGACTAGCAGTAGTAATGAAACACTTTCCCTCAAGTGGTGCATGTAGATGGTTAAACATTTAATCAATAAGCTTCCCCTGAAACCAATATGTTTGCCATATCTTGAATCTCGAACTCTCTAGGCTCTATGTAGTGATCACTAATGAGGAAAATCGAGTATAACGAATTTGATGAAGAAGTAGAATTTCCCAAACTTGTGTCTTATGTCTTGCACTATCCACGTGACATCGAACTTATAAATAAATCTGTGAAATATAAGTAGACCACAACCTCTTGACAAAATTCTCATCTCTTATGAGACACATACTAAGAGATAGCAAATGTGAGCTTTGAGCACCATAAGAAAAATCACACACCTTTGCTAGATTTTAACAAGTCTTCGTCACACCGTTGTAAGAACGAACAAGTTACCTCCAAATGTTGTAAGCCATTTGGGATATGATAAGAACACCCATCCAAAAAACTCAACTACAACATCAAATAAGCAATATTCAATTGTCGTCCTAATCACATCTTTAAATAATCCAAAACGAGCCATAAAATCAATAAGAATAAACTATTTGAAAAAATAGTTCTGTCCGAGATCCAAATCCATCTGAAAACCAAACAGCTCTTTTGTCCGATATCGGACATAAGTAGCAGTACTAACTGCTATGTCGAACGACTATGGCAGTTTTAAAACTCAAGCGCAACATTACTAACTTATTCCATTTAGCGATACTTTATTATGTAACAAATCTGTCGCTAACTTGTCACAACTCTGATGTCTCCTTCCTCCCATGGCCTTTTGTGACAATATAACTATCACTGATCTGTTGCTGGACCGTCACTAATTCCAGCAGTATAAACTTTAAACGAGCAGCACTAAACAACGTATCAGCATTAACATACCAGTGACTATTCTCGCAGCTATTGTGACATTCTTCCTTTCATGAACATCATATAATACGCAGCAGTACAAACCAAATGCTACGTTAAACAACAGCATTAATATATGGGAGTAAACAGAATCCCTAAAAATCAGGGATTTAATATTTTAAGCAAATCTTATTCCTAGAATTTCTATGATACTATCCATAAACTACGCTGCTACATCTCATTCAGATATACAATTCCTATAAATTAGGGTTTTCATATTTGACCAAATCTCATTTACAAATTCACGAATTATAACCAAACTTAAGGAGATGACTTCCATACCTATGAAAGAACAAACCTGCTGTATACATGTATCATATGAACGCATAAAAGTAATACCTGTTGTGACATCAAACCAGCAACAAATGATGCCCATAACATCATTATTAACCCTAGACCTGCTTGAATATCATCAGATCCTTTACTTGACGTAACAAGCAGCACAAAGAAGAAACAATAGACAATAAAACTATGCGTCCAATCTGCAATCCACGTCCATACAAACATGGAACCTGCTATTTTGAAACAAGAATGAAGCATAGATACCATCATGACCACATCACATATCAGATCACTAATTCAGAAGCCTTCTTGTGTCTTTAAACTTTGAATCTTGTAACTGAATACCATGCTTTCACCTTTACCGAAATAGGGTTTGGTGAAAAATCCTAGTTCACCGATTCTGCCAGCCACTGAAAATCACAGAAACCATACAAACAAAACCTTAAATCCTAGATATCATGTGCAACCTGCTCTGATACCAATTATGAAGATGGTTTTACCCATCTAGGATTAGTTTTACAAACAACATTAATAAGCACAATGGAAATTATAAAGAATAGTAATGTTGTTAAACAAGGTTTTACTACTAAAAATTCAGGCCTCTATTAATTTGATCAGAATAAATGGTTACAAACTGAGCCACCCGCTATGATACCTCATGTTGAATCTAAGATCGTTTATCGTTTAGATCTAATCTAGGATAAGAAGCATCAAAGATAAACATTTTCACAGCGGAATAATAACAAAAACAATAGTTTTTCCAAGGTTTTCTTTATTGATCTTTTGCCCCAAGATCAAATGATCCTTAGGGCTAAACTAACTAATACATAAACTAACTAACTATTAGACTCTCATTGGAGAGATCTAACTATGATGGATGATCTAAACCAGACGCATATGACCCTTTATATAGAGGGTTTACAAGAAACATATCTCTTACATAGCAAAGGCTAACTTATTGATCAATTTAAGTCCTTGTTGTTTCCTCTTTCTTCATTTATGCATATGTAGTTTTGTAATCATCAAATCTGAGATCCCAACAATAACTCAATTATGTAGAGTTTAGGATCTAGGACGCGCATGTGGATTTCTCATCACATGTGTATGTATATTTATACTATTTCAATAGTTGCGATGCACGCACTATTCGATCGTATCTTATGATATAATAACTAGGCAACATAAATTATAGGTCGCAGTTGAGTTTGTTGTTGAGACGACTTTGGATTGTTTCGGCTATTTTGATCTTCAGCTTAGATCAAAGTGAGTTCATAGCCTCGCTTGCTTGACTATTTTTAATTGTCTTTAAAAACCACGAGAGGGGGTTACAATGTTTGTTTGAAAAATGAACACAAGTAACGTGATGTGTACTTGTTGTTGCTTGTTTTGAAAAGTGAACGCAATGTGTTTTGATGCGTGATATGATTCCATGTTGTGAGTTTATGCCTTTGACTGTGTACTCGTTAATTACCGAGGAGGTAAACACTGAATGCATTAAATAGATCTATTGGGTTTGACAACCCTGTCCGGGGTATGAATCCTAATGTGAACACCCTGTAACAAACATTTTGTATTGAGAAGGGGGTGGTGGCATACTACCCGGTCACACTTATTTATCTAAAATGATAAATGTGTTAAGGTTTGGTACACGGGCTCATACAAGATGGAAATGTTGTGTGGCTTGCCTAGCTAGCAGTCATACGTGTTTTATGGAACCAAAGATTGCGTTCTGATTGTTGTTTGTAAACTCTATGAATTCACTCAACGTTTTGTTGACGTTTTTAAGCATGTATCTCAGGTATTGGTGCTATTGATGGCTTGGATGGAACGGAACGCGGATATCAAAGACTGTGTCTCGGTGAAATGTTTGTTTATTTAAACAAAAGGATGCTTTGGTTAAGAAGTCGTATCATGACTTCTTGAAATGAAGTTTTTAAGTTAGTTTGGGACCTTGTAACTCTGATGTTCTTTGTATAAATAAAATAAATTTTGTTTTATAAACGTGTCATTTGAACGTTTACTGGGACTCGTGTGCATGTGTTATGAAGTAGCACGCCAAATGTTGTATTCCGCTGCGTATCGTATTTTGGGGGTGTTACAACGTCACGATTTACACGCGACGCCGTCACCACGACACTTGTGACGGGGTCAGGATATTCCTGACGACGTCAAACGCCCAGTTACAGGAAAACTCAAAAATTTTAAGTATTTTTGAAAATAAAACTTGTACAACGCTTAAGAAAGTTGTAATTATTTTACAAACCTGCAAAACCATGAGTTTAACAATTTTCTCATCCTATCTTTATTGCTTTCGTAGAGTCTAAATTTAGTTAATGAGGTTGTATTTATTATTCACCCGTGGATTTTACGCTTGGTGTAGTTGTCTTTGTCTTTGATTACAGGTTATATTTGACGAGAAGAAGCTTTGAAGTTCTTAGGAAGTTTCATTAGATGACTGTTGGAGGACGATTTAACCAGTTATCGCATGTTTCTTCTCCATTATTGAGCAAACCAGGGGAGTACTAGTTTCTTTTACTTGTTTTCTTTTCCCTTTAATTCATTTTTACGGGTACTTTTATAGAACATTAGGGACAATGTTCAACTTAAGTGTATGGGGGAAATAAGCCTTAGAAACTATTCTTTCATTTGCCATTTGCTTTGTCCTTAAAATAATGGGTAATATATCAAAAAATATGCATAGAGGTAATTTGACCCAAAATTTAAAATTTTTTACACAAACCGGGAAAACACGAGTATTATTTGCGTCTCATGGTATGAATTATATTTACTAGCACAAAAACACTCAAATTCCACACCAATGTGAGGTTTGCACTTAGAATATTATACCTTTTGCTTGTTTGAGTTTAAGGACTTGAGCAATCATGTGTGTCTACTTCCGTCGTTACGGTATGTGTATTGCGTGGTTTTGTCACCTTTTCTGGAACTTTTGGTACTCGGTTACTTATAGGAAATTATGATAGTGTACCGGTAGTATATTAAATTCTAGAACTTGTTATTGTGATGCATCCCGAGACCGCATAGTAAATGTTAGGATTTGCTTGATAAGATGCATTAGGATTAACCCATGTTTTAAACCTGTAATCATTATGATGGTCACATTGATCATATAACTATCCCACACCTTTGCCATGCACTCATTTTAGTGTAGGATACCCCTAGTATAACCCTCCGAGCCTATCCTTTTTCATGGTTGATAAGGTGTCATTTTATACACTTTTTCAGGGTCGTTTAACCCCTAAAATTGTGTGTTTATGCCCAAAATAGGTACTTAATCGTTCCTTTTTAGGTATTTCTCATTTGGAAGATATTTGGATGAATTATATGTGACTTGGGCTCATTTGGAGAAGAAACGGACAAGACTACGGACCAACACCAAGACTCTTGAAGATTTGTGTTCATAGAGCCTAGAGACGGTGTCATATGCAATACTAGACGCCATCGGCAACTCATCAAGTGACGGCGTCACACATTTCAAGACGGCGTCAGCTCGCACCGACTCGAACGCAGATCTAGAAGATTCATTTTTTAACGGCGTCACGATTAAAAAATGCGACGCCGTCGCGTCAATTTTCTTATATATACAAACCCGAATTTAGGGTTTTCAATGTGTAACTTTAGAATAAAAAGAGGGTACGAAACCCTAGTTCGTTTAGCAACTGTAGGAGACGATTTTAGGGCCTAAAAACCCAATTGTACTTCTTCCAATTCATGTTTTAATCAAGTAAGGTTTACTTAATCATTCAATATGTCTATGTGTTGTTTGATCTATTATTCTTGCTTTATCTTTAACATGCTTGGCTAAACCTATTATTGTGTTTATTTATGATTATATGAAACTTTGAATGTAGATCTTAGTGATGTTGCTTCTTGTGATGGATGTGCACGTTAGGTCTTAGAAAACTAGCTTTCTGTCTATAATCATTGTTGATATGTCTAGTGAAACGATGATTATGTAGAAATGGATACCATCGGTTAACAGGTCTTCTTACTAACCTTGCCCTCCTAATATGGTTTGGATCCACTTTTTAATGTATTTTACATGCCCTTAGTAAAATACTAGGGCGTGTAATAGTCTTCATATACCTTGCATGTGCGTTGCTCTAGCGAAATGCTAAGTAGACGGCGGGTGTTTCGTGTAATTCGTTTATGCTTTTGGAATAGTTACACGATCTTTCATAAGGGTGACATTTGGGCAACTACACTAGGAGAAGCAGAAGGAAAGCAATCTTGGGAGTTAAGTATATACTTGATTAAATAGTCATAATCTTTTATCTTATTGTTATCACATTGGCTTTAGATTTTGATTAGTTTAATTAGCTAAAAACCAACCCACCTAGCATTATTTGTTTACGTGCTTTTCATAAATATAAAAATACAAAAAAGAATCTCCTTTCAACCTTTTGAATTCTGTTAGACCGTGAATCAGCCTTCCCTACCGATTACCCGATCGGTGATCGATAAACAACCCCGAGTCTTTCCTATACTACACTACAATGATTAGGTGCACTGTCTAGGGAGTTGTAAAACTTCTCGTGTAGAAGTCCTTACGGGACAACGCACATCAAGTTTTTGGCGCCTCCGCGTAGGAAATAGTTAGGTTTTGATCATAGTTTAACTTAGTTCTACTCGCTTGAATCCTTTCAAGTGAGAATTTAATTCCCGCGCATTAGCTTTCGTGTAGTCTATCTTTTCTTCGTGTTAATTGTTTCGTAACCCATTCTCGTCAACCACCATGGGAGACGAGAATCCTATCCGTACCTTAGGAGACTACTCCAAACCAAGCCACAAGGGCTATAGGAATACCATCGAGCTCCCCGTAGGGAACAACGTGGTACCTCTTCGATCCGACACCATTCGGTTTGGTGAATACGGATGATCTTTCCACGGACTTCAGTTTTTTGGTCCGAGGATCCAAATTCTAATAATCAAGGTCTTTCTTTAAACTTGTGGACTCACTTGACCTTGACGGTAAAAATAAGGAAAGAACGTGCATGCGTTTATTTTATTTTCCCTACGCGATCAAGCTAGCAATTGGCTTGAATGCCTTCCAGCAGGATCCATCTTACATGGGGGAATCTTATACCCGAGTTAACTTGATCAATTTCTTTCACGGGAAGGGAAGGGACCGTTTAAAACTTCACAACGATATCTTGATGGTCCAACAACATCATGGAGAATCTTTATCCGAAGTATGGACTCGTTTCAAGGACTTACTCCAAAAAGTCCCTCATCATGGCATCGATCTTTGGCTCCAAGTCCAAATTTTTTATGACCATGTTAATCCCATCACAAGACGAACCATTGACCAATCAACCGGTGGTAAGCTTCGTGACCTCAACCCCAAAGAATCCTGGGCAATATTAGAGGACCTTGCCCTCTATGAAAACAAAAGTTGGAACGACCCAAGAGATTTCGTTAAGCCGGTCAAGGCAATCGCATTACCTCAAGATGTCCCGAGTACATCCGACCGCCGTCTAATCGGCTCGAAAATCAAGTTCAATACTTGATGGAAGCTTATCTTGCTCTGGACAAACAACCTACCCAAGTAAACAAAATCACTACCCCATGTTATATCTGCAATGGTCCCCATGACACTCGGCATTGCATGGAGAACCCCGAACAAGTCTTCGTTAAATAAGCATCCTCGCGTACCGATGAAGCGGGAGGTAAGTGGTATACCTTTAAGCCCGAGCAAAACAATCTTGGTGACACCTATAATCCGTATGGAGAAGACACGCAAACACTAAGTGGAGACAACCTTAAAAACTCCAAAATAAATTTTCAAACCCACCCTACGGTTCCAATCGAACCGTTCCTTTCTTTAAACAAACTGTCCTCAAAATTTTAACAATCAATCAAATATAGAAGGACTGGTTTCCGAATTCATGGCATCTCAAGACGCTAGACTATCCAAGTTTGAAGTTGATTTTAAACAACAGCAAAGCGAGATGACCAACAAAATTGACACCGTGTTGAAGGCCATCACCGATCGAATAACAGGCACACTGCCTAGTGATACGATCAAGAACCTGAAACTGGGGACCCATCCAGTTTTGTCTGCTTGTTTTACCCGACAATGGACCCACAATGCTCAACACAAGTCCATAGCTCAATCAACACCATCACAATCCACCCCAAGCAACCCGAAAAATCCCAAGTTAATGAGCCTAACATGGAACTGGAAGAAGAAAGCCTCAAAAATGCCAACTCTAACCCACAACCATAACCTAATCAATTTGCCTCCATCGCCACCAATATAACAGGTTGTGAAACTTAACTCGATGCTGGATAATACACTCGGTTAGTCTCTCCCAATCCTCCAATACGAAATTTGTCTACTCTAAAGAGGATGATGAAGAAGTAATGTTCATCGAGATTATACGAGATGATGATGAACCCCAAAATGAGGATCCCAATGAAGAAAGAGGTGGGCAGGCAACGACAAGAAGAAACCGGGTAGTTGAGTACTTCGAACCTTTCCAAACTAGAGATGAACTAACTACATAAGGTACCTAATGAGTGGCCCAAATCCCTTCATATTCCTTAGGAACCTATCATTTCAGAAGGATTACCCATACACCTTAAGATACAGTAATATGGGCACGTGATACGAAAAGGTTACATTAACCTTATCTCTCCTCATTATATTCATACCCAAATGCTTGTACAATTAGATCATGAAGAGGAAAAACATGACCCTTAGGGGAAAATACAAATGGAGAATTAGCAATTTCAAAGGGAAGGATTCAAAGGGATGCATGTCTTTGTCAGACAGAAAACTTCACTATCTTGTCATGGAACTTATGATTGTCGAGGATATTAGTTCAATCATAGACCCTAGTTGTCCACAATTGTGATATAGGGAGTCCCTTGTAGAAATATCAACATGACTGTGACCACCCGAAGGGGTTGTTAGATTCGTTAGAGGGGCCGACGAAGTCGCCTATAAGATGCCCCATAAGATAGAACAATACGACTCATTGTCATACTTAGAAAAAGAGCATACCAAATCAGTCTATCTTAGGAACGAAGAAGATAAGAGAAGAGGAGTAGAGTATGTGATGAGCAAGATACTAGGATTTTACAAAGAATGCCTAGAACTTGGACCCGAGTACCTAACTGGAGTAGATGACAAAGGAGAAGTCACATAAGGACGTGTGGCTTCAAGTCTAGCTACAAGACTCGTAAATAAAGAAAAGCGCTTCTTGGGAGGCAACCCGATTTACTTTTCCTGTAAATTAGGAGTGTCATGTTTGTTTTAATTCTTTTCCATTTGTTTTATTATGTTTGAATTATATTATAATCATGATTTGTATTGTCTTTAACCTCGTCTTAATTTCAATCAAAGGTATTTTGCAACAATAAGTGTAGGGGAATTTATTCGACTTTTGAGCCAAATTCAAACATGTTAAATGATTTGTTTAGATTAATTCGCGTCAGTATCGAGTCATATGATTGAATTGTTAAATCTTAGGTTTTATACAGCCATTTATACAGGAACTAACTTATGGAATCAAGTGCAGGAAAATTTTCATCAAAAACAAAAATTTCATTTTCATAGACTGTGGAGACGGCGTCACGATTAACAAGTGACACCATCACCATGACACTTGTGAACGGGGTACACCAAAACCCGACGCGTCAACGCCCAGGTCCAGAAAACTCAAAGTTTCAAATAACTTTTGAAATTAAACTTGCATAACAAAAATATTATGTTTCTTCTGTATAAACCAAAACCTAATGAGTTTAACAATTCTTTCATCCTATCTATCGAGTCGAACCATAAAATTCACATTGTACTATTGGGTAAATCACTCATTTTTGCTTGGTTATTAGTTGTCTTTGTCTTTGATTATGGTTATATTGATGAGGAGGAGCTTGAAGTTCTTAGGAAGTCTCATTAGAATGATTCTCGGAGGACGATCTAACCAGTTATCGCATTGTTTCTTCTCCATTATTGAGTAAAACCAGAGGAGTACTAGTTTCCTTTCCTTGTTTTCTTTTCCTATTATTCGTTTTAACGGGTACTTCCAGAGAACATTGGGGACAATGTTCAAAATAAGTGTAGGGGGAAAATAAGCCTTAGAAACTATTTCTTCATTTGTCATTTGCTTTATCCTTAAAAAGATGGGTAATATATCTAAACATAGCAAAAAAGGGAGATTTTTACCAAATTTTTTTTTACGACACATACCAACGAAAACCGAGTATTACTAGTGTCCTATGGATATAATAACTCTCAAAATTCCACCCCAAAAATGTGAGGTTTGCCTTAGATCTTTAGGAATTCGGGTACCTATCATTGTTAACCCAAGATGATTTTATCTTTACCCGGTTCGAGTTAAGGAGTGAGCAGCCACATGTGTCTATTCTGTCGTTACGGATGTGTACGTGTGGTCGTCGTCACCTTTTTTGGAATGTCTAGTGTTAGTAAAATTCATATGAGTGTACTGGTAGCATATTAAATTCTAGAACTTGTTTTTGTGATGCATTCGGAGACCGCATAGTAAGTATTATGATTTACTTGATAAGAGGCATTAGGAATAACCCATGTTTTAAACCTGTAACTGTTATGATGGTCACCTCGATCATATAACTATCCCACACCCTTGCCATGCACTTACCTTTAGTGCAGGATACCTTAGTACAACCCTCCGAGCCTATCTTTTTTATGGTTCTCGTAATTTTTTGGTTAATCCGGACTATTAATGAAGAGCATTGACACCCTTACACCAATCGTTACACCCAAAAAGCCTTAGCCTACCTTATATGTACTACCTTTAGTACATTATTGTTTTAACCCAAGTTAATTATTGAGTACACGGTTGCTAAGTCTTTATCCTTGTAAATACAGTTTTGGGACGATTGGGATTCATGGTAGTATTTATCTTCACGGAAGAAAATAGGGAGAAAAGTTAAGTCAATTACCCCCATTATGTTTGTCAAATGATCTTCATGTTATTTTGATCCACCTCAATACGGGTCATTAGTTAGATTGTTTTTCTCGAGCATGTAAAAGCTCAAGTGTAGGGGTACGTGTTATAAACCCCCATGTTGTATTATGTTACCTAAAAAAATGAGAAATGAAAAAAAGAAAGAGTTTGATGTAGAGTTGTATAGAGTCTGTATATCTTCGTCCGAGTCTTGGCTTAGCAACCAAACCAAAATGTATTCGTGTAAATAATTAGCTAACTCTTCCACTCCAAATTTACCCAAAGCCACCTAAATGTATCCCATCCATTTCCATTTCCATTGTATGTTATCTTACACCTACACCCCACAACCTTTTAAAAGACATCTTAGATAGTAATGAATAATACTTGCACATAGCGGTGGAGGTTTAATCCTTTAACAAGCCTATGGTAATTTATATGCTATAACAGGTAATGAGTGTGATTTTCTGTTTCCCCCATATGTTATAATTTATTATACACCCGAGTGAAAGAGAGAATCCCAAACACTTATGTGAGGTGCTAGTATATACTTTCCGTGCTTTTAATTACGAGGTCTAGAAAGTTGTGTTGTAGAATATGTTTAAAGAGTAGGTAAAATGACCCCTCATATTGTTATTGTCTAGATAGAAAAGCCCATTTGCTTGAGGACAAGCAAATCCCAAGTGTAGGGGTATTTGATGATGTGTCATTTTATACACTTTTTAGGGTCAGTTTTTTAACCCTTAAATCGTTTGCAATTAGCCCAAAATAGGTACTTAATCATTCCTTTTTAGGTATTTCTCATTTGGAAGACATTTGGATGAATTACACGTGACTTGGGCTCACTTAGAGAAGAAACGGACAAGACTACGGACCTACACCAAGACTCTTAAAGATTTGTGCTCACAAAGCCTGGAGACAGCGTCATATGCTATACTAGACGCCGTCGCAACTCATCAAGTGACGACGTTACACATTTCAAAGACGCGCGTCAGCTCACACAGATCAAACGCAGATCTAGAAGATTCATTTTACAACGGCGTCATGACTAAAACGCGACGCCGTCGCGTCGATTTTCTTATATATACAAACCCGAATTTAGGCTTTTCATTGTGTAACTTTAGAATAAAAAGAGGGTACGAACCCTAGTTCGTTTAGCACCTGTAGGAGACGATTTTAGGGCCTAAAAAACCCTATTTGTACGTATTCCAATTCATGTTTTTTATCAAGTAAGTTTTCTTAATCATTCAATATGTCTATGTGTTATTGACTATTATTTTGCTTTATCTTTAACATGATTGCTAAACTCGTTTATTGTGTTTATTTATGATTGTATGAAACCTAGAATGTAGATCTTAGTGATGTTGCTTCTTGTGATGGATGTGCACGTTAGGTCTTAGAAAACCAGCTTTCTGTCTATAATCGTTGTTGATATGTCTAAGGAAACGTGATTGTGTAGAAAGGATACCATTGGGTAACAGTCTTCATACTACCTTGCCCCCTAATATGGTTTAATCCCACTTTTAATGTTATTTTACATTGCCCTTAGTAAACTAATAGGGGACGTTGTATTAGTCTTCTAATATCCTTGCATGTGCGTTGCTCTAGCGGCATACTAAGTAGACGGCGGGGGGGGGTGGTGTGTAATTCGTTCATGCTTTAGGAAAAGTTACACAGATCATCACAAGGGTGACAAGGCAACAACAACACTAGGAGAAGAATCTAGGGAGTAATACATGATTAAATAGACATAATCTTTTATCTTATTGTTATCACTGTTAGTTTAGATTATTATTAGTTTAATTAGCTAAAACTAACCCACCTCTTGATTATATGATTTACTTGCTTTCCATAAAATACTAAAATACTAAAATAATCTTCCTTCAACCTTTAGAATTATGTTAGACCGTGATCAAGCCTTCCTAACCTATTTCCCGAGTGAACGATAAACAACCCCGAGTCTTGCCTATACTACTATACAACGATTTGGTGCACCTGCCTAGGGAGTTGTAAACTTCTCTGAGAAGTCCTAGACAAATCGCACTTCAACGTCTCGTAATTTTCTGGTGGATTCTGGATTATTAATGAAGGTGCATTGTCACCCTTAAACCAATCGTTACACCCAAATCGCCTTAGCCCACCTTGTATGTACTCATTTTTAGTACATTATTGTTTTAACCCAAGTTAATTATTTGAGTACACGGTTGCTAAGTCCTTATCCTTGTAAATACTGTTTTGGGACGATTGGGATTCATGGTAGTATTTATTTCGCGGAAGAATGGGAAAGAAAAGTTAAGTCAATACCCCTATATGTTTGTTAGATGATCTCCATGTTATTTTGATCCACCTTAATTCGGGTCATTAGTTAGATTATAAATATTGAGTATGTAAAATCTTAAGTGTAGGGGTATGTGTTATAAACCCCAAGTGATGTATTATGTTATTCAAAAAAAAGAAAAGAAAAAGAAAGAGATTGATGTAGAGTTGTGTAGAGTTTGTAGATTTTCGTTCGAGTCTTGGCTTAGCAACCAAACCAACGTGTATTCGTTTAAATAATTAGCTAACCCTTCCACTTCAAATTCACCCAAAGCTACCCAAATGTATCCTATTCGTTTCTGTTTTCATTATATGTTATCTTACACCTACACGCCACAACCCTTTGAAAAGACCTCTTAGATAGTAATAAATAATGCTTACGCCTAGCGGTGGAGGTTTGATCCTTTACCAAGCCTATGGTAATTTATATGCTATGACAGGTAATGAGTGTTGATTTTCCGTTTCCCCATTATGTTATAATTTATTATACACCCGAGAGAAAGAGAGAATCCCAAACACTTATGTTAGGTGCTAGTATATACTTTTCGTGCTTTTAATTACAAGGTATAGAAGGTTGTGTTGTAAAATACTTTTAAAAAGTAGGTTAAATAACCATAATACTGCTATTGTCTAGGTAGAAAAGCACATTTTCTTGAGGCCTAGCAAATCCCAAGTGTAGGGGTATTTGATGAGGTGTCATTCTATACACTTTTTCGGGGTTATTTAACCCCCTTAAATCATGCATTTATGCTCAAAATAAGTACTTAATCGTTTGTTTTTAGGTATTTAGCATTTGGAAGGCATTTGGAGGAAATACACGTATTTGGAAGAAATACACGTGACTTGGGCTCATTTGGAGAAAAAACGGACAAGACTACGGACCTACACCAACATTGCTAAAGAATTTCTCTACACAGGCTGGAGACGGCGTCACAAATACAACGTGATGCCATCACAAAGAAGATCATTATGGCGTCAGAGATTTGGCGACAGCGTCATAACATAGACGACCTAAAGAAACCCTAGAAGATTCTAGATAAAGATGATCATTCGACATGCGCGTGAAGTACCAGATATTGTTTTGATCATAACTCCTTCATACAAACTCAGATTTCGACGATTTAACAGCTCATACGTTCAGAATGAGAAAATCTACAACCACGCAAAAGATGTCGCTATGACGGCGTCACATGTTATTGGTGACGCTGTCACAAAGGTCGGTTAGGGTTTTGCCTATAAATACAACCTCATAACTTCGTTTTTATCAAGCCCCAAACCCTAAGTCCGATTCTAGGGTTGGGGTAGGTGTTTTTCCAGCAACTTAGAGGGTCTAATTCAATCCATAAACATCTTGTAATGGTTTGATTATCACTTCTATCTTAATTCATGTCTTCAATTCCTTTTGTTGATTATGATTTCTATTCTCTATTAAGTATGCTTGGTTAATTCATCTAGTGTTTGCTTAGATGTTATAATCCCTGAGATTGATTGTGTATTTGTGTTAGTTGATGATTATTGATGTTTATTATGCATGTTTGATCGAAGATCCATTCGTTTACATACTATAGTCGATTGATTGATTTGTGATAAACTAGTTTGCATGATTAGGCAACCTTAACGTGTAATCGGTTTATTCTTGGTCATTTAGCAACCTAAAGGCCTTTAAGAGACATGACTTAGCAACCTAAGCATGGACAAGTTAATTGGCGATTTGTGTGTAAGTGTTTGTTAGTTAGTCAAAAGAGCAACCTCTAGGCTAATTAGTGATACTTGGCAACCTAAGGTCACATAGGTCAAATTATGTATGATAAGGGAAATCTTAATGCTTGTGTTCGTGTCCGATTGAGCAACCTCATAGACATTGGCCATAGGTGTAGAAGGGCGAGGGGATGTGAATGCTTAACTGATGTGTAATTAGTCATAAACCTCCATCAATATTTTATGTAATAGTTAAGCACAATATTATTCATGATTGGGGACAATTTCTCTACAAGTAATACGCTTCTAGTATATCATTGTTCCTAGCTTAGTTTAGTTATAATTAGGATTAGTTATTAGCTTAATCAAAACCTTCCTTTAAACCCCGAGATTTACTTGATTTTAATTAAACCAATAAAAGACCAAAAAGAATCATCCCTCAACCTTTAGATTTAGGCGACATTTTACTTCTGAACCTACACTCTCTCAATTCCCCTATCGAGAACGATCAATCCCGGGGATTTCCCTGTCCGCTCTGCAACTCTTACCTATACTACACACAACGATTAGGTTCACTTCCTAGGAGGATTTGTAAAACTTTTTAAGGTTTTGCTAAATTTCCGGCATCTGTTTTTTGGCGCCGCTACCGGGGAATAGTCTAGGTTTCAGAGTCTATTTAGCTTAGGTCTACTCACTAGATTCCTATCAAGTGAGATTTTTTTTTATTTTGTAGCTTTCTTGTAGTCTATCTTTTCTTTGTTCCCTTTGTTTTGTAAATCACTCTTCCGTCACTACCATGACGTACGAAAGACCACCAAACAACCCCTTTCAAAACCCACCAAACATTATTTATGAACATGAAGTAGCAAGTTTGAGGGCTCAAGCAAAATGATTGTTTGGGAATGAGAATATTTGGGTAGAGATGCACCCGTGTATAGCATGGGATAAGGTGGATAATCCAAGCCCACAAAGTACCCCACAAGTCCTCTCATCATTTGAGGAATACACACCGCAGAAGTGATTACCCGGGAAGGAAGTAGATTAGGCTATAGGAATACGAAATGGAGGTAAAACCTTTGGAGCACACAAAACGAGAGGATTTAAGATTGAATACTTGTAGTCATGACCTCTTTCCTAGTTCTAGGGAGTTTCCTAGTGTGGATGAATCGGAGCCTCAACCTTTAACCAATCTTCCATTCTTAGATGTAAATCTTGGAGGCAAAAAAGGAACCGACCCACCAATCAACCTATATAGTCCGGGTAGTTTTAGGATGAAGGTAGTAAAACCCTTGACCATTCTTACACCACCTTCACCCCACGCGGCATACCTCTATCAAAATGGTGTGTATCGCTAATATCACCCACACTTGACCTTAAGTGTAGGGGAGACCCACCCTTTACGTGTTAAATAAGCGTAGAGTCAGGCTCGTGACTCGAACAAAAACAAGCGCTTTTTAGGAGGCAACACAATATTTTAAATTGATGCATTTAGGAATGTCGTGCGTCTTGTGTGTCTTGTGTGTTTGTTTTGAATCATATGATTGTGTTAACTGTTTTTCATTGTTTATGCAGTAATTCATACAGGAAATAACTTATAAGATTGCGTACAAGAAATTTTTCATCAAAAACTGAATTTTATTAGAGTGTGGAGACGGCGTCACGATTTTCACGCGATGCCATCAGCTCGTACGTCGTGACGACGTCAGGATTTTCCTGACGGTGTCATGAGCCCAGCTACAGAAAAATTCGAAATTTTTAAGTATTTTTGAAAATATAACTTGTGTAATATTTCAAATTTGTAATTCTTTTATAAACCTGTAGAAAACCACAATTAAGTTAACACATTCATCCTATCTTTATTACTTTCATAGAGTCTAAACTTAATTAATGAGGTTGTATTTATCATTCACCCATGGATTTTACGCTTGGTGTACTTGTCTTTGTCCTTGATTACAGGTTATATTTGATAAGAAGAAGCTTGGAAGATCTTAGGATGTTTTCGTTAGATGATTCTTGGACGATGATTTAACCAGTTATCGCATGTTTCTTCTCCATTATTGAGCAAACTAGTGGAGTACTAGTTTCTTTTACTTTTTTCTTTTCCCTTTATTCGTTTTTACAGGTACTTCTATAGAACATTAGGGACAATGTTCAACTTAAGTGTAAGGGGAAAAATAAGCCTTAGAAACTATTATTTCATTTGCCATTTGCTCTGTCCTTAAAATGATGGGTAATTTATCGAAACATAGCATAAAAAAGGTAATTTTTTACCACAATTTAATTTTTTTTATGACACATACGACGAATAACCGAGTATTTATAGGTTCTCATGGATAGAATTTATATGACTAGCATTAAAAACTCCTCAAATATTCCACCCTAAAAAATATGAGGGTAGCCGTTAGATCTATTAGAATTTTACAGGTATACTATTATTGATACCCACAAGATAGTTTATACCTTTAGCATTTCTCGAGGTTCAAGGTAGCTCTTGAGCAGTCACATATGTCTATTCCGTCGCTACAGATGTGTACGTGTGGTCTTCGTCGCCTTTTTTGGAGCACTGAGATCGGTATTATAATATATGAGTGTACCGGTAGCATATTAAATTCTAGAACTTGTTATTGTGATGCATCCCGAGACTGCATAGTAAGTATTAAGATTTGCTTGTTAAGAGGCATTAGGGTATTATCCCATCGTTTTAAACCTTGTAATTGTTTTGATGGTTACACGATCATTTGACTATCCACACAACCCTTGCCATGCACTCACATTTTGTGACTGGATACCTCCCTAGTACAACCCTTCGAGTTATCATTTTTAATGATTCTCGAATTTTTCTGGTTAAGCACTGACGATTAATGAAGCAAGCATTGTCAACCTTAAACCAATCGTATTTAACACCCAAATCGACCTTTAGGGGCCTTATTTTCATATGTACTCATTTTTAATACTTTATTGTGTTTAACCCAAGTTAACTATTAAGTACACGGTTGCTAAGTCCTTATCCTTGTAAATACTATTTTGGGACGATTGAGATTAGTATTTATTTCGCAGAAGAATGGGGAAGAAAGGTTAAGTAAATACCCCCATATATTCGTTAGATGATCTCCATGTTTTGAACCACCTCAAATCGGGTCATTAGTTAGATTGTAAATATCGATCATGTAAAAGCTCAAGTGTAGGGGTACGTATTATAAACCCCATGTGATGTATTATGTTATTAAAAAATGATGAGAAAAGAAAAAGAAAGAGATTGATGTAGAGTTGTGTAGAGTTTGTATATCTACGTCCGAGTCTTGGCTTAGCAACTAGACCAAAGTGTATTTGTGTAAATAATTAGCTAACCCTTCCACTCCAAATTTACCCAAAGTCACTAGCCAAATGTATCCTATCCGTTTCCGTTTCTATTATGTGTTATCTTACACCTACACCCCATAACCCTTTATAAAGACCTCTTAGATAGTAATGAATAATGCTTGCGCCTAGTGGTGGAGGTTTGATCCTTTACCAAGCCTATGGTAGTTTATATGCTATGACATGTAATGAGTGTTGGTTTTCGATTTCCCCCTTATGTTATAATTTATTATACACCCGAGTGAAAGAGAGAATCTCAATCACTTTTGTGAGGTGCTAGTGTATACCTTACGTGCTGTTAATTACGAGGTCTAGAAGGTTGTTTTGTAAAATACTTTCAAAAAGTAGGTAAAATGACCCCTCATATTGCTATTGTCTAGGTAGAAAAGCCCATTTTCTTGAGGATAAGCAAATCCCAAGTGTAGGGGTATTTGATGAGGTGTCATTTTATACACTTTTTCGGGGTCGTTTAGCCCCCTAAATCATGCATTTATGCCCAAAATAGGTACTTAATCGTTCCTTTTCATGTATTTCATATTTGGAAGGCATTTGAAAGAATTACACGTGATTTAGGCTCATTTGGAGAAGAAACGGACAAGACTACGGACCTACACCAACATTTCTCAAGATTATGTTCTTAGAGGCTGGAGACGGCGTCACAAGATACACGTGACGCCGTCACAATTCAACCCATGACGGCGTTAAAGATTTGGCGACGGCGTCAGAACATGGACGACCTAAAGGAACTCTAAAAGATTCGGTGTCACGAGATTAAGAATACCATTCAACGCGCGCGTGAAGTACCAGATATTGTTTTGATCATAACTCCTTCATACGAACTCGGATTTTGACGATTCAACAGCTCACGTGTTCAGCACGAGAAAATACATAACTATGCGAGAAATGTCATGATGATGGCGTCACATGTTATTGGTGACGCCGTCATGAGGTTCGGTTAGGGTTTTGCCTATAAATACAACCTCATAACTTCGTTTTTATAAAGCCTCAAACCCTAAGTCCGATTCTAGGGTTTGGGTAGGAATTCTACACGATTATGTTTGAGAACGATCAATCCCTAACCGTTATGTTTGAGCCATAATCACTTACCTATATGCATCAACGATTAAGTCCCTATTTTGAGAAGATTCTTTTTACGTAGGATTCATTAGTTATTAGCTTAATAAAAAAATTGATGTTTTGTTGTCGTAGGACTTTTACATGAGAAGTTTTACAACTCCCTAGGCAGTGCACCTAATCGTTGTAGTGTAGTATAGGCAAGACTCGGGGTTGTTTATAGTTCACTTAAGGAATATGTTGGGAAGGATTGATCACGATCTAACAGAATTCTAAGCGTTGAGAGAAGATTATTTTTGTATTTTTATATTTTCTTGAAAGCAAGTAAATCATATAATTGGAGAAGGGAAGGAAGAGAGGTTTGGTTTGTACTAGCTTGTTTAATAACTACATAATTAATCTAAGTAATGTGTGATAACGAATAAGATAAAAGACTGTGTTTTTTAATACATGTTTTATCCCTAGAGTGCATTTTCTAGTGTTGGTACCTTGTCACACGTGTGATGTTCTGTTGTAAACTATTCCTAAAGCAGTGAACGAAATTCACGAACACCGCGTCTACTTAGTTTTTAATGCCGCTATAAGAAACAAACATGCAAGGTGTATGAAGACTATTACACGGCCCCTAGTTGTACACTAAGTGTATGTGAAATATATTAAGAGGTAGATCATACCTATTTAGGGGGCAAAGGTAGTATGAAGTCTATTACCCTGATGTTATACCTTTCTACACAATCACGTTTCCCCTAGACTATATCAATAGCAATTCAGTCAAACTGTTGGTTTTCTAAACCTAACGTGCACCCATCCACACAGAAGCAACACACACTAAGGTTACATTCTAGGTTTCATACAATCTAAAAATAAACACAATAGGTGGTTAGCAATAAGCATGTTTAAAGATAAAAGCCAAGGAACACTAAATCAAACAACACATAGACATATTAAATGATTAAGTAAACCTTACTTGATTAAAACATGAACTGGAAGAGGTATAATAAGGTTTTTAGGCCCTAAAATCGTCTCCTACGGCTGCTAAATGAACTAGGGTTCATACCCTCTTTATATTTTAAAGTTACAGACTCAAAACCCTAAATTCAGGTTTGTATATATACGAAAAACGACGCGACAGCATCGCGATTTAGTCGTGACGCCGTCGTAAGATGAATCTTCTAGATATGTGTTTGAGTCGGTGCGGGGTGACGCCGTCATGAAAATTGTGACGCCGTCACTTGATGAGTTATGACGGCATCGTGTATAGCTTGTGACACCGTCTTTCAGGGCTCTAGTGAGCAACAAATCACTTCAAGAGTTTGGTCCCTTGGTTGTTAATCTCGTTGTTTCTTCTCCAAATGAGCCCAAGTCACGTGTAATTCATCCAAATGCCTTCCAAATGAGAAATACCTGAAAAGGAATGGTTAAGTACCTATTTTGGGCATAAATGCACGATTTTGAGGGTAAAACGACCCTAAAAAAGTGTATCAAATATCACCTCACCAAATACCCCTACACTTGGGATTTGCTTGTCCTCAAGCAAATGGGCTTTTATACCTAGACAATAACAATATGAGGGGTCATTTTACCTACTCATTAAAAATATTCTATGACACAACCTTCTAGACCTCGTAATTAAAAGCACATAAAGTATATACTAGCACCTCACAGAAGTGTTTAGGATTCTCTCTTTCACTCAGGTGTATAATGAATTATAACATATGGGGGAAATGAAAAATCACACTCATTACTGTAACCTGAGCTTATAATTACACATAGGCTTGGTACAGGATCAAACCTCTTCTGCTAGGTGCAAGTATTCTTCATTACTATCTAAGATGTCTTTTTAAAGGGTTGTAGGGTGTAGAATTTTAGTGTTAAGCTAGATAATATTAATGGAAACGGGAAACGGTGGGATACATTTGGGTGGTGACTTTGGGTAAATTTGGGAGTGGATGGGTTAGTATTACTTACTACGAATACACGAGGGTTTGGTTTGCTAAGCCAAGTCTCGAACTGGAAAGAATATACAAAACTCTACACAACTTACATCAATCTCATTCTTTTTCTTTTCTTATTTTTTTATATCATAATAATCAATGGGGTTTTATAACACATACTACATTGAGGTTTAACATGCTCGATATTTTACAATTCTACTATTAGACACGTTTGAGGTGTGGATCAAAATAACATGGAGATCATTTCAACATTCTTCTGCAAATAAATACTACAATGAATACCAAGTCGTCCCAAAACTGTATTTAACAAGCCAAATCAAACCCAAATCTTCAAACAATTAAGAGGACCAATATGAAGGGAATATTCTTAGCAACCGTGTACTCAATATATTAACTTGGGTTGTTGTTAAACACAGATAATTGTATAATAGTGAGTACATACAAGTAGGTACCGGCTAAGGCGATTTGCGGTGTAACAGATTGGGTATAAGGGTGACAATGTTCTTCTGAATAGTCGGTTAACCAGAAAATTACGAGAACGTTGTGAAAATGATGGACTCGGAGGGTCGGTGGGTTTCTACTAGGGCTTTTTATCCTGTCTCTAAAAGTGTGAGGTACATGCTAAGGGTGTGAGGATAGTTATATGTCGGAAGGGACCATCAAAAAAAATTACGGTTTTTAAAACAGGGTTATTCCTAATGCCTACTATCATGCAAATCCTAATATACTTACTATTCTGTCTCGGGATGCATCACATAAATCAAGTCTCTAGAATTAAATAATGGGGGCATTTACGGGTGACATCTCACATCCCTAAAAGAACCGATACTAATGTTCCTGAACAAGGCGAAAAAACCAGTATAAACATCCGTAAATGACTGATTGTAGACACACATGATTGCTCACTCTTAACTGGAACTAGCTAAAGGTATAATATTTATGGGTGTACCTCATCATTGTGGTGTGGGGGTGATATTTTCGAGGGTTTTTTATGTGATTAGTTTTAATATAAATTTCTATCCATGGGACTCATTAGTAATAACTCGGTTTTCGTTGGTATGTATGTTGTAAAAAAAAATGTATAAAATCACCTTTTATGCTATGTTTTGATATTTACACACATCTTTTTAAGGACAAAAGCAAATGGGCAATGAAAGGAATTAAGTATCTAACGCTTATTTCCCCCCCATCACTTAAGTTTAAACATAAGTCCCCAATGTTCTCTTGAAGAATACCGTTTTATAAAACAGATAAAGGGAAAAAGAAACTGTTACTCCCCTGGTTTACTCAATAATGGAGAGAAACTGACGATACTAGTTAATTGTCCTTCGAGACTATCCAATGAAACTTCCTATGAACTCCAAGTTCTTCTTATCAAATATAACCTCTAATCAAGGCAAAAACACACTTTACCAAGCATAAAATGTACGATTTACCAATATACAATATGAATTTAGGGTTTGACTCGATAGATAGGATGAAAGAATTGTTAAACTCATTAGGTTTTGCAGGTTTAAAACAGAAGAAGACATATATTAAATGTTGCGCAAGTTTTATTTTCAAAAATAATTAAAAACTTTAAGTTTTTTGGACCTGGGCGTTTGACGCCGTCAGGGTTGTAATGACCCCGTCACAGGTGTCCTGGTGACGGAGTCGCGTGTTAATCTTGACGCCGTCTCCACAGTCTGTGAAAACGAATTTTTTTGATGAAAATTTTCCTGTACTTGATTCCATAAGTTAATTCATGTATAAATTACTGCATAAAACCTGAGATTTAACAATTCAATCATATGACTCGAAATTGACGCGAATTAATCTAAACAATTCATTTAACATGTTTGAATTTGGCTAAAAGTTTGGATAAATTCCCATACACTTATTGTTTGCAAAATACATTTGATTAAAATTAAGACGAAGTTAAAGACAAACAAACATGATTACAGATAGTATAAACATATGAAAATCCAAAACTATGATAGAATTTAAACACGCAGACACTCCATTATTTATGGGACAAGGTAAATTGGGTTGCCTCCCAAGAAGCGCTTTTCTTTATTAACGAGTCTTGTAGCTAGACTCGAAGTCACACTACTCTTTCAGCTTGATGATACTTATGTGATTGGTTTTGAGTTTTTCAATTGTCTACCTATCTCTTTTGTAACTGTGTCTGAGGTTTATGCAAGCCTTGTAATATCCTTTTCTCTTTTCAAGGACATGCTTAAATCCTATTTTTCTAACCTTAAAGCTATCCACGAAGAACACTTTAAACTTATCCTTTTCTAAAGGGGATACCCGATCTAATTCTTTGTCCTTTGGGGCATTTCTATAAATACAACTCGTGTCTCTTTGGGAAAATTAATTCACTCTAAGGATTTGTCATAAGTGAGCTTAGATGTATGCGCAAAAGGTTGTCCCAAGACCACTTCACTTAACCAACTATCAATGATGCTTCCTAAATCTTCTAGAATCATAAAGTCTACAACATAAATGAAGCATCCAATAAATATATGCATGTTTTTGGATCAAGACCACTTTACTTAACCAACTATCAATGATGCTTCCCAAATCTTTTAGAATCATAAAGTCTACAACATAAACGAAGCATCCAATAAATATAATAAGCACGGGACATGATGTTGACAGGAGATTGTAGATCAATGTATGCATGGCTTGTATAGACGGTGCCAATTACACAAGGAATCTTTAAACTCCAAGGGGTATACCCCCTTCCTATCTTAGGTTTACGGGTCGAGAAAGTGGGGTTGAGAGCTTTCTATAAAAGTTGTTATGGTAAGCTAGTTCTTTTTCTGTAGGAAAACTATTTCTGAACAATTCTTCCTCAAAATTGTTTCTTTGTTGTGTTCTTAATTCAAGTTCCTTGATTCTCTCCTCAGGGTAGAAAATCTTGGAGTCAGAAGATTGGTTGGTCATTTCGTTAATGGTTTTGAATAGAAGAGAATCAATAGTCTGCCTCATTGTTAATAGCTTGTTTATTCGGGCCGTGAACTTAGCGTGAGTAGTGTCAAGGGGTTCCTAAGGAAAGGATCCTAGGGTTGATGATGGATTCACATTCTCTATAGTAAGGAGTGAAATAGTCAATGAAAATTACGAACAAACACACAAAGAAAAGATAGACTACAAGAAAGCTAATATGCGGGAATTAAAATCTTACTTGAAAGGATTCAAGCAAGTAGAACTAAGCTAAACTATGATCAATACCTAACTATTCCCTAGAAACGGCGCTTAAACTTGATGTGCGGTCTTCTAGGACTTCTACACGAGACGTTTTTTTTAAATCCCTAGGCTAGTGCCACCTAATCGTTCTGTCATTTAGTGTAGTTTAGGGCAAGACTTGGGGTTGTTTATCAGTTCACTCAAGGATAGTTTTGGGAAGGCTTGATCCTCACGGTCTACAGAATTCTAAGGTTGAGAGAAGATATTTGTACTTTTATATTTATTGTAAAGCAAAGTAAATCATATAATTAGAGAGGTGGTTGGTTTTTAGCTATCTAAACTAAATATAATTAAATAATGGTGATAACAATAAGATAAAAGATTGTGTTTATTTAATCATGTATTACTCCCTAGATTGCTTCTTCTAGTGTTGTTTCCTTGTCACCCTTGTGATGATCTATGTAATTATTTCCTAAACCATGAATGAATTACACGAACCCGCCGTCTACTTAGTATGCCGCTAGAGCAACGCACATGCAATGTACTATGAAGACTATTACACGACCCCTAGGAGTACACTATTGTGCATGTGAAATATATTAAGAGTGGATCAACCATATTAGGGGGAAAAGGTAGTATGAAGACTGTTACCACTGGTATCCTTTCTATACAATCATGTTTCCCTAGACATATCAACAGTGTCACAGACAAAAAGTGTGTGGTTTTCTAAGACCTAACATGCACATTCATTACACAGTTAGTCAAGTTTAACACCACTAAGGATCTACATTCTGGTTTCATACTCAATCATTAAAAAACACAAATAGGAGTTTTTGCCCAAGCAAAGTTAAAGATAAAGCAAAGAACAATAAATCAAACAACACATTATAGAAATATTGAATGATTAGAAGTAAACCATACTTGATTTATAAAAAATGGATTTGTGAAGAGGATTCTATGGGGTTTTTAGGCCTAAATCGTCTCCATAAACGCTGCTAAACCAATAGGGTTCGTAATATTGTTGGGATTATAAAACCTTCTTGATGTTTACGCTAATTAGGTATTACGTTACTGTTGCTTAAGCATAAATTAGTGCTTGTTAGTAAAATCTTTAATGAAAACATATGCTAAGTAGTTAGGTACTGCTAGTTTCTTACTACTGTTAATGTATTCTTACTACTGCTAGTAAGTTGGTTACTGGCTAGAGTAAATGTTTAGTACTGACTAGTTGTTAACCTTAGTACTACTGGTGAAGATTGAAGAAAACTTTCTAAGAAGTTAATGCTGCTTGTACACAGTTAGTGCTGCTGGTATAAAAGTTACTACTGTTGGTGTTGAAAGTTAATGTTGCTAGTATAAAAGTTACAACTGTTGAAAGATTACAACTGCTGAAAGGATAAAGACTGCTCAGAGAAAAGATAAAGATTACTTATAGGATATGTATGAGATATTTTGGTAAAAGATACGTATAAGTTATTTGTTTAGAAGATCATGATAACTTAGAAAAATATTATAATCCCATTGGGACTCCATGGTGTATAAAAGGAGGTCCTAAGGTATACAATTCTATGAATCAAAGTATCAAAACGAGTCATAGAATTGTCATGGCTTCAAGGTTTTGTAACCCTAATACTAGGAGAGTATTCGTATTATTTGTAATAATAATATTAGAGCTTTTATTATTGAATAAAATTATGTTTTTATGTTACTGTTTCATTGAAGAATTCTTCTTATATTAAGGTTAGATTCTGCATAATCTTTAGTCCTATCAAACAAAGTTTCTATCACAGTTGTGTTGGATTTATCTTGCATAACTAAACCTTACACAAGCTAAGGAATTAAAGATCCATTGAAGTGGGATCAACAAGTGGTATCAGAGCTTGTTGAGAATCTTTGAATAAGAAGAACCCTGTTTGATAACAAGTCTCTTTGCTAGAAGATATGGGATCAGAACTGACATATGGCCTGGCTGCATCCACGGTTCGTAATGGCTCAACACATGGTGAGTTTGAGATCTGGAGGATGAGGGTAGAACAATACATCCAAATGATTGACTATGCTCTATGGGAGGTCATAGAGAATGGAAACCCTACACCAAAAACAACATTTGTAAAAGGTGTTAAAAAAGTAATACATCCTACAGCTGTTGAAGAGAAGGCTCAAAAGAGATTAGAGGTGAAGACCAGAAGCACTTTTACGATGGGCATTCCTAATGAACATCAATTAAAGTTTAACTCAATCAAGGATGCGAAGTCACTGCTGGAAGCTATTAAAAAGAGATTCGGGGGGTATTGTGCTACACAAGAAACACAAAGAAATCTCTTTCTTAAAGCTGCATAAGATAAAGCCAGTACTGAAAAACTTCCTCTGCTGCTCCTAGCTCAGAGACCCTTGATCAAACTTTTGATAGGCTTCAAAAGCTTGTGAGTCAGCTGGAGATTTTGGGTGAAAAAATTTCACAAGAAGATGTGAACCAGAAGCTGTTGAGAAGTTTGTCACCAGAATGGAACACATATGCTGTTGTATGGAGGAATAAGCCTGATTAGAGACAATGAGCATGGATGATCTCTACAACAATCTCAAAGTATATGAAACAGAAGTCAAAGGGATATCAAGCTCAAATACAAGGACATAAAACATGGTTTTTGTATCTTCTAACAACTATGGCAGCACTAATGAAGCAGTTAACACTGCTCATGGAGTTTCTGATGTTAGCACTTAAGTTAGTGCTGCTAACTCAACAAATGTTGATAACTTGAGTGATGCTGTAATCTATGCTTTCTTTGCAAGTCAACCAAACAGTCCACAACTTGACAATGAGGACTTGCAACAAATTAATCCTGATGATTTAGAAAAGATGGACTTGAGGTGGCAGATGGCTATGTAGTAAGAAGTTAAGTAAAGTCACAAAAAAAAGTCCACCTTCAAAAATACCACAGCTTATGGATGATAAGCCAGTTCTGGATGGCCATATGGACACTCACTAAGCTGTTATACAAGCTAAGCTTGTGGATTCTTGGTTAGCCCTGTTTAGCAAGGGTTTTGTAAGTTTCTCTTTTTCTTGTTTTTCCTTTTTACTGCAAGAATTGCTTATAGTGATAGTTGTTACCTTATATTGCTTATTTTATGCTTTAATCATAATGCCTAGTATCTTATCCTGCTTAGTTGGTATTTAAATAGGTGTGTCACTTTTCAAGTTAGTACTGGTAGTATGCTTAGTTAAAACTGTTAGATTGATTCAGCTTATTTAAGTACTTATTCTTGATTGAAGTCTGCTTATAAATGTCTTATTTTGTTATCTGATAATCTGTTTTTAATAAATTAGGATCAAATCAGCTTAATATAAAAAAAAAATGATTTTTGAGAAACTTTCAGGGGTATTTCCAACTAGCTAGTACTAACCATAGTTAGTACTGCTAGTGCTCTTTTGAACTTTTAAGGCTACAGTACTAATTTAAAGCTAGCAGTACAACTCCAAGTTAGTAACGTTAGTACTAGGCGGTTCATTTTAGGCTTATCAGCCTATTATTTCTCTTATTTAAGATATCCTTAGCTTTTTAGAGTAGCTTAAACGATTTCCTTTTACTGTCTTTAGGAGTAAGCTTATTTACGCTATCTTCGCCTTTTCAAAGCAATTTAAGTAGTTGACCAAGATTGTAGCTTTTAGCTTATTTGCCTTTTATAGTTTAATCTATTGCTTATTCTTATGCTGAGTGCTTATTATAGGGTCTGTTAAATATCTGTTTTTAGCTTATATTTGCTTATTTCTTGTTTTAATTGAATTTATGTTAAAGCTAGCATAACTGAACCTTAAGCTGCAGTACAACCCAGTTAGTACTGATATTTATACTTTAGAACTGTTGTTAGTACTGCTGATTTTTTTGGCCTCATTGTCTAGCTTATTTCCTTGCTTATCTTTGTGTGCATTTACTTATTAGGTTCAAGTGCCCTATTCATATCCCATATCCTTGACCAATTCAACCATCAAGTATACAATTCGTCATTCGATTTTTCCATTCTACCCTTGTTGGGACATACGACCCGAGACACCCTATACAGCTATCCGGTTTCACATTGATCTTGTGGATCTGATCCTTTATATATTTATATATGATATTTGTATTTATATATAAAAAGGGGTGAGTTTCGTATATGTCACATACTTTGTATGATTTATCTGCAAAATAAACCTTACACAAGCTAAGGAATTCAAGATCTATTGAATTGGGATCAACAATGTTACACCAGGTTTTTTCTAAGGTCAATCGCACCTTTATTGTCGTACATGATCAGGACGTCATCAAGTCGTGCGTCGTAGTCGATTAGAGCTTGTTTCATACATAATGCTTGTTGACATATATTTTCGGCTCTTACGTATTCGGCTTCGGTAGTGGATATAGCAAGAGTGGTTTTGTTGGGAATTAACTTATCATACTTAGTACTGCTCACAAGTTGCAACTGCCAGTATTAACTAGTTAGTACTGCTAGAGTAAGTTAGTACTTGCCAATAACTAACTAAATGAAGCTGTTGAAGGACTTAAGACTGCTGGTTATAGAGTTACTACTACTGGTTCAAGATTACTGCTGATGGTGAGAAAATGAATACTGCTAAAAGAAGTTACAACTGCTAGTTAATATCAAGTTAATGCTGATTGAAAAGATAAATGCTAAATGAGAGATATGCTCAAGATTAAATGCCAGATTGAGAAGTTACAAATGAAATTATTAAATACTTAGTCATTGTATTTAATACATTTGACTACATATTATGGAAAGCATTAAAGAGTATTAAGAGACAGTTAATGTTGATGAAGAGTATAATGTTTATTATGGAAAGCATTAAAAGCATTAATGTATAATACTTAGGAAATTATTAATTGTATTGTAAGCCCATTAGGTCTCCTTAGTGTATAAAAGGATGACCTAGGGTATAGAATTAGAGACACATGTACAAATCTCTCACATCCAAATCAAATATCACAAAACACGCAGTCGTATCATTATCAGTTTTCTAGTTTCCAAGTCATGATAAAACTTTCATGGTTGTAAAACCTAGTACTAAGTTAAGAGTACTCGTATTATTAATCTAATAATATTGGAGTGTTTGGTTATATCTTTGTTGTTCAAGATTACTGTTTCATTGATAATACTTCTAAAGTATTAAGGTGTAGATTCCGCATACACTTTAATATACATACAAAGTTTCTACAACAAGTTATTTTTGGAGTTTTATCCAAGGTAATTTAAACCTTAGAACAACCCCCTTTAAAAGGAATTCAATCTTGTTTGGATCAACAAGTTGGTATCAGAGCTTGTGCTTTGAGAAACTTTGATCTAGAAGAAACTATCAAGAAGAACCATTTACTCACAAGGAAGAGATGGCCTTTTCAGACTCAGAGGTACACAATGATAAACCTTGTACTAAATCATGTCTGAAAAACTATGAAACTTTAAAGAAACAGTATGATGATCTGCTTGCTAAACTACATCAAACTGAATTTAAGGCATCTACTTATAAAAGAGGACTAGATACTATTGAGGCACAACTTGTCACATATAGGAAGAATGAGGTTCTTTTTAGTGAAGAAGTTGCAGTCCTTAAAAGAGAAGTAGGATGCAAAACCTATGAATTTAATATGCTTAAAACAGAGTTTGAAAAGTTAAACCAAGAACATAAAGGCATTGACTTTAAAAATTGAGAAATTTGAATACACTCAAAGGATCTAGACAAACTGCTAGAGTCAGAATAATGACAATAGCAAATAGGGATTGGGGTATCAGCAGTTCGACCAACCCATCCTTTAATCTATAATGCTCCTACAAAACTTGATTTGTCTTATTCTAGGCTAGAGGAGTTTAAACAGCCTGAATTTGAAGGCAATGGTGTTAAGGTTGATAAGAGTGTATGTGAAAAATCCTCTAAAGAGATTACGAAAACTCCAGGTGCCCCAATTATTGAGGATTGGGTGTCAGATGATGAGGAACAAGATGAGTCTAAGCCTAAAAAGAAAACTGTTATTCCTACTGCTGCTAAGATAGAGTTTGTTCGACCTAAACAACAAGAAAAACAGCTAGGAAACCAATGATGTATGCTAAAAATGTACAGGTCAAAAATTCCTAGGGGAAATCAAAGGAACGGAATAATCAGAAGTCCTAACAGCTAGGAAGTGACTTTGTGATGATCAAGAAAGCCTGCTATGTATGTGGAAGTTTTGAACACCTGCAGTATACCTATAAATACAAGAGACATGTTAATGATCAAAAACAGGTTAAACCAGTGTAGAACAACTCAAAGAGGGTGATTCATCATTATTCAACAAGAATAACTCACCCCAATCCAAAAAGAAATATGATTCCACAAGCTATTTTAATGAGGTCTGGGGGGGAAAAAAAAAGAAAAACAATTAATGCTGATAACCAAAAGCAATACATAATGCTGTTAAGGCTTCCATGTTGGGTTTGGAAGCCAAAGAACAGAGTAATAGATCATGTCTCCAAAAACAACATTGCATCAGTCACTTTGAAGAGATTAGATTACATTGATGCACAAGGAAGATTCAAGTCTGTGATGGCTTGGGTTTCCATAAGAAGGTGATTTGGAGGATCATTCCAAACAGGGGAGGATGTGTAAAATATTAATGAATATCACTTTTGTTCAGATGGATGCACAGGCTCAGGGGAGGCAAGAGTGCAACAAAGAAAAAGAAGAATCAAGAGAAGAGTGCAGCAAAAGCAGAAAGACCAAGAAGATTAAGTGTTTGGAAGAATCCTCTCAGCAAAGAAAATGAAGGTTTAATTTAAGAAACTTGATGATTTGAAGGTAAATAACAAGTTTAGGGGAGGATTGTTGGGAATTAAACACTTCAGAGTTAGTACTGCCAAGGGATGAGTTAGTACTGCTAAGCCAACAGTTAGTACTGCTAGAAGAAAACAGTTCGTACTGCTCAAGATTACAACTGCCAGTACTAAATCAGTCAGTTAATACTGCTAGAGTAAGTTAGTACCAAGAAGATGAAGTGTTTGGAAGAGTCCTCTCAGCAAAGAAAATGAAGGTTTAATTCAAGAAACTTGATTGTTTGAAGGTAAATCATAAGTTTAAGGGATGATTGTTGGGAATTAAACACTTCAAAGTTAGTACTGCCAAAGGATGAGTTAGTACTGCTAAGTCAACAGTTAGTACTGCTAGAAGAAAACAGTTCGTACTGCTCAAGATTACAACTGCCAGTACTAAATCAGTCAGTTAATACTGCTAGAGTAAGTTAGTACCGCCAGTACTAATTTAAGACTATTGAAGAACTTACTATTGCTGGTTATAGAGTTACTACTGCTGGTTCAAGATTATTGCTGTTGGTGAGAAAGTTAATGATGCTGAAAGTCTTCTTGTTGTTTCAACTGAAGTTAATGCTAATTGACTAAAGTTTATGATGATTAATCAAATAGAAGACTGAAGATTAATGATGATTGAAGAGATTAATGCTGATTGAGAATTTGACTAAATACTTCGGAAAGTATTTAATATTTAGTCATTGTATTTAATATATTTGACTAAATATTTAGGAAAGTATTGTAAGCACATTAGGACTCCTTGGTGTATAAAAGGAGATCCTAGGGCATCTAGTTTATCATCTCAATCATCTCATTATCATTGTCATATACTTAAGAGAGAAATATACATCTTAGAGAAAGAACATTGTAATAGCTTCAAGGTTGTAACCCTAGTAATAAGCAAGAGTACTCGTATTATTGTTCTAATAATATTGAAGCATTTTGTATTTTATTCATTGTTCATTGTTTGGTATTGTTTCATTGATTAATACTTCTAGAGTATTGAAGTGTAGATTCCGCATACACTTTGATATACAAACAAAGTCTCAACCATTATTATTTTGGATTCATCCAAGGTAACAAACACTTTACAAGGTAAAGAATCGATCAAGGCATAGGATCAACAAGTGGTATCAAAGCCTGTGCTTTGAGAAACTTTGATCTAGAAGAAACAAACAAGAAGAACTCTTTACCCACAAGGAAGAGATGGTTCCTATGGCTCTTTCAGACTCTAAGGTAAATAATGACAAATCTTGCTCTAAAACTTGTCTGACAAAGTATGAAGCTCTAAGTGATTATTTGCTTATTAAATTAAGTGATATTGGTTTTAAAGTAGTTACATACAAAAGAGGTTTACCAACTTTAGAAGATCAAATTGTTAAATATAAAGAACATGAAGTTCTTTTCTCTGAGGAAATTGCTCTACTTAAAAGAAGTGTAGGTTCTAAAGAATATCAGTTAGGATTACTTAGGACTGAGCTTGAAAAGGTTAAACAAGAAAAGGAGGGAGTTGATTTTAAGATTGCAAAGTTTGATAAATCTGCTAAAGACTTAAATGAAATGTTAGAAAGTCAGATAACTGACAAAAGCAAGAAAGGAATAGGTTATAATGTTGTCCCCTCACCTCATCCTTTGATTCTTAATAGACCAACAACTTTAGACTTATCTTATTCAGGTCTTGAAGAATTCAAAGAACCTGAGGCTAATGAGTATGGTCCTAGGGATTCTAGTTTAAAGCCTACCACTGGTTGTGATAAAGAGTCAGATAATTCTAAGGAGAATACTGATGACTCTTTGAAACAACATCAAATGACTGATACTGAAACTAGCTCTTTTGAGTCTCCACTTAAGGTTGACAAAGATTGGAAAGAAAAGTTTTTCTATCCTGCTAATCATGTTAGTGAAGTAGAACCTAAGAAAGTTAGGAAGAATAATGATGCTCCAATTATTGAGGATTGGGTGTCAGATGATGAGGATGAAGTTGAGTCTCCTGTTGTGGTAAAGAAGAAAACTGTTATTCCTACTGCTGCTAAAATAGAAAAACCAGTTAGGAAGCCAGTGAGATATGCTAACATGTACAGGTCACAAAGACCCATACGTATGTTAATTAGCATAAGACGAAGATCTCCTATTACTATATGAGAAGGCTCCCACTTATGAACATACTATTATCTGAACCGATCGTTTACAATCCAGACCAACCAGAGGATAAGGGACACAAAGCAATTACACTGGAATCAGAATTCAGAGAGCAAATCCACTATCCGTTATCTCATGTATATCATAGTCTTACACTTCATGGGGGAGGGGGGAGGGTGGGGGGGTGGTATTAGGGTTCGTGGGCGATACGTGGCGCGATCGTGGTTGTTAATCTGCTGAGCAGATATACCTTTTTGTTTGACACACACACTATATATTTATTTTTTTTTTTTTTCAATTATTCGATATTATAATTTTATTTTTAATACTATTTAATTTATTTTTTTATGAATCACCTATTCTAATACACTAGTCCCTAACCAACAGAAGAAAAGAATAATAAGTGGAAATAATTATAACAAAAAGGATAATGACTACTATTCTAAAACCTTTAATCCCAGTGCACACAAACATATGGCTCCAAGAGCAGTCTTAATGAAGACTGGCCTAAAATATTTTAATACTGCAAGGCCTGTTAATACTGTTAGGTCTGTTAACACTGGTAGACCTTTTAGTACTGCTAGGTCTTTTAATACTGTTAGGCCTT
>BQNB010035382.1:15354-50910 GCA_026074375.1 Tanacetum coccineum | reverse complement strand
TAGTGTTGCATCTTTTTCAATCTTTCCTTTTAAACCAAACGAACCATAACTGTACCTCAACCCTTGGCGCCAAAACCTCATACTACCCTTCCCCATGGTTTCAAGCCCAAACCACCTCCCAAGTACCACTCACAGCTAACCTCTCACCCTTTCCCACAACCCATTGACCCTATAACCCCCTCCCCTAACAGAACACTCAACCCGAAGACCTTCAATGGTGAGATGGTATTCAAAAGACATGGAGGGCTAGGATTGCTTGGAAAGCTCTGTACACACACAGCTAACACAACCCAAGTCAAAGAGAGAGTTTGGACTTGTATAAAAGAGCCAAGAGCAAGCCGAAGACAACACAACACTTTACTATGTTTTTTTTAGTGTAATTTAAATTCAGTATTTCTTTCAAGCATTTTAATGTAATTCAACTAAGTTTACATGTTATTTCATCATTTGTTTTTAAGTATAAGTCGAATTTAATCAAATAAGCTCTAAATAAGCTCTTTTGAGCTTATTACTTTTAAGAAGCTCATTTTTAGCCTATATCCTGTTTTAGTCATTCATTTGCTTATCCTTATCATTTATATCAAAGACTATGATTACTTGAGAGTTTTTAAGTTCATTTTGAAGATATAAGAGCAAATAAGCTCATATTCAGCTTATTGTGATTTTTAAGGGTTAGAGGCTTGGGAGCCACTTAGGTTCAAGCTTTTTAAAGCCACTCATTCAACTAGAGTGGCTAAGGGCTGAGACAACTCTATTTCAGGTTTTATCTTACTACATTTCATTTAAGTCAAGTAATAGCTTATTTCAACTTGCTTATTTTTTCTAAATTTTCATTTAAAACCTGTTCATATTAGTTTACTTTACTTAAAGGAGTACTAGTTTTAGTTTATTTTGGTTTCAAATCAAGTTAGGTTGTATTTTTCATTACTGTCATTAGTGTAGCCTAAGAGAGTAAGTGCTTATTTCTTAATAATAAGCTAGATCTTTTAGAAGCTATCGCCCCCCATTTAGCTTAAGTAGGTTAATACATTTGATATGTTTAGTATATAGGTTTTAAGCTGTTCTAGTTTTAAATACACTTTAAGCTTACTATAGGTTTGGACAGTTTCATTAAAGGAGTGTTTGGAAGAAGCTGGATTTCTTGACTCTAAAAGTCAAAGAAATACTGTCAAACCTTTTTACATATGTGTATTGGTTCTAAACATCAAGTTTTAAGCAGGTTTTTAGAGTTAGTATTCAAAATAACAAAGATTTCAGTTTAAAAATTTGATAGTTTGCACCAGGGCATTTATTTCGACTGTTAGCAAACTATAGAGTTAGGATTTTATTAGCATTTGAGGATTCACATTAGTTAAATCATAGGGTTAAAGCTGGTAGTTACCTGTTAGAAATTTCCTTTTTGAATGTGGAAGATTCATTTGTCGCTTGACCAATTGCCATCAGCAGAATACAAACAAGCTAATTTAGCAACAACATTTAGCACTCTTTTTCATCTAAATTTTCTTGTGATCTTTGTTAAAACATAGCCTTTTTCTTTTTTAAAATCCTCTAGTATACCTATTAAGCTACATTAAGCTTCCCTTGTTTTCAATTTTCATCAAATAATAAGCAAGATACAAGCCAAAATGTAAAAAGCTCTTCTTTGCAGCTCTAAGGTTTCTGTACGTTTTGAATCAGTTAATTTCTAGCTTATTCTTTTGTCAAAAGTTCATATTGCTTTTTATTAAAGTTGTTATTAGGATTAAGTACTTTCAAGTTTGTAGTTTTGAGTTTTTGGTGATTCTCACTTTTCTCTCTAAGCATGATAAGCCTAAATACGTAGGGTCTGTTTTGTAATTGTCTTATAGTTCAAGGTTACCGTTTCTACTATTGTGTCAAATTTCCATAGTTAGCCGGCCTACCTACTGTTCATTTCTTTCAATTTGTACCCTTGTCTTCTTAATTAAATAAAATAAAAAGTTAAATTTTTTAGTTTTTAGTTTTATTAAATTAGGGTTCATAGTTTTAATTGGACAAATTAGGGTTCAATTAAGTTAATAAAAATTAGGGCTTTTGTTTCCGCAATAATTTCTGCCACCATTTTAGCATATTTAAAACCATTTTTCTATATTTTTATAGCTTAAATTTGTATTTTTAGCAATTAAAATAGAATTTTGGTTATTACTTAATCTTTAGAAAAATCTTAAAAATCTAAAAATTAATAAAAAAATATTTTTTCTTTTTTTATAAAATTTTCTTTTGTCATTTATTGTCTAGGAAAAATATAAATTTTAGTTTAGTTTTAATTTGTTTATAAATTTCAAGTCTTAGACCCGTTTTACCGAGTGCGTTTTACCGTTTCTTTTCGTTTTACATTCAAACGACCTCCGTTTTAGTTCTAGTTTTCTTTATTTTTCAAATTAAGTTAATTAGAATTTAATTTTGATTTTTAATTTAATTTAGCATTTATTTTCTTAAATTTTAGTATTTAGGTTTCCCGATACCTGATTCTGTTCCCCGTATTTAATTTAGATTTAATTTTAGGATTTCCCAATAATTAATTATGCTTCCCGTAGTTTAAGTTCTATCCATTTTAACTAATTTTGTTTCCCGTAGTTTTTAAGATCCTCATTTCCTTTGCTTGTTTTCCCGTAGATTAAATTAAGTTTTATTTAATTAATTTTAAGTTGTAATTATATCAGTGTTCCATCATTATTCTTCATCATTCAATTTCTCATCAACCAGAATTACTTTCAATTGCAGCCTGGTTGGGACATTACGACCCTGGGAATATCTCTTCCGGTATCTTTTATAATTGATTCTTTATTGGTGTATTTTATCCTTTTGTGGAATTTGACCTTTTGCCTTGGTCAAGGGCATTCGGTCAGGATCCGTATTAGGGTTGCTATATAAGTGTGTACTATCTGACGAATCAGGGTTTTTATTTTTTTTTATAAAGAAAATGTTTTTTTTGGGCCAGGCCGATAGAAAGTCATAAATAGTTAAAAAGTGAGAGTACGTTCCGTAATTTTTTTTTCTATTTTGGGCAAAAGAGGGGGGGGGGGTTCATACAGTAAAAGGTATTTTTTGGCTAGCTTATATGAAATAGTAACCCAGCATTTTTTATAGGAAGGGCGATGATCATGTACTGTACATTAATGACAGTATTGTTCACGCATGTATGAACAGTGTTTTTCCCTCAAATACTACGTCGTTTCAAAGTTCAAAAGAGTAATATACAAGCAAGATTGCTCGCGCGTTGCCGCGGGACATAATGTTTTGCAAATCGATTTCGAATGAATATTTGATAAATAAAGTTTATTATATAAAAAAATCGTAAATAGGTAAACGTTGATGGTACCTTTTGTAATTTTTTTTTCTATGTTGAGCCGGCTGTAAATAGCAAAATAGTATATGTTATTTATGTAGTTTAAACTTTCAAAGAATTATACGTTTCTGACCCTGTCGTTTATTTTAATTTATATATATACATACATACATATATATATACATATATATATATATATATATACACACACACACACACACACACACACACACACATATATATATATATATATATTAAACTTCAACATTTTTTATAAAATCGTACGTATGCTAGAAGCATTGCTATATTGGCCTCGTTTTGTTCGCAATTCGAAGATCTTACCGCGGGTATTTTTTTATACGAATGAATCGGTAGATATGTGGTATATATTTGATAAATAAGATTTATTATATAAGAAAGTCGTGGTTCTAATAAATTAAAAGGTATGAGGGTATTACGTTTTGTCAATTTCTTTATTTTTTCTAGTTTATTAACTTTAACATTTTTTTAAAATCATGCGTATGTCGGAAGCATTGCAATATTGGGCTCGTTTTGTTCGCAATTGGGAGATCTTTCCGTGGGTATTTTTTGATCTATATTGAAAACGGTAGATGATCTCGTGTTATATATTTGCCGAATAAAGTATGATTATATAAAAAGTCGTAAATAATGAAAAGTTGAGGGGTTGTTTGTAAAAAAAATATCTTTACTTTTCGCTGGTTTTTGGCTAGTTTATTGGGGCCGTTATACGCGTGTTTTGGCGGACAAAAGGCATGTTTATGCGCTTAATGATATACTAAATATAATTAATTTATGATGGAGGTTTATTGGAAACCATCCTTTTTTGGATCCCCCCCCCCCCCCCCCCCCCCACACTCCCAGGGACACATCTCAGCCATCCATGTAAAACTCATCTATGGCTGAGATTAAAACTCACTTATTAAACAAAACAAAAGAAAATTAATAAAAAAAGCGGAGGGGTATTGTGGTCATTTCACGTTCCACACCAAGCACACCTCCAATCACTCACACCTTGTCTTTTTTAGATCTATCCCTCTCTCTCTCACCTAACACACACTAAAAACACACACAAACACATCGGATCTGAACCTATCATTACGAACATCTAATCGATCGATCATCTCCTTCGTAAATCGATTATCTTCTTCTTCAGTTCATTAACATCAGGTAAAGTTCATCCGATCTATTTTTATTGATCTTTTTTTAGCTTATTTGATGTGAATAAGCTTATAATTCAGCTTATTATTTTTTAGCTTATTTGATATGAATTTATCTATGAACTTAGTTTTGATGTGAATGAGATAATCGCTTTTTTTAGCTTATAAATTTATCCTTTTTTAGCTTATTTGATGTCATTAAGCATATGAATTTATCATCATCTGATAAATTCAGCTTATTTAACGAATTATGTGAATTTATCGTGTTGATGATAAGACTAAGACGGTATTAGGTGATGATGTAAATAAGGTTAGAATTATCCTCATCATGAATTTTTTCTTATGTTGAATTATAAGCTAACTTATTAGCTTATTTTTATGAATTATTAGGTTTTATGGCTTAATCTACGCCGAACAGATATAATATGACCTGTCAGTGAAAAATCATGTATGATAAGTTGCTTGAAAAAAATGTAAAAACCTACTATATCATATATGATTTAAGTTAGGTTGTAAGCATTTATACTATATCATATACGATAATGTGTTTGAAAAATAAAATACAAGTAGTTTGTGATCTCCTGTGTATTAGTAACAAAGTTAGTTTTAGTGAATAAGTTCATTTATATGATAATGTCTTCTTTGAAAGTCAACTTCTTTAACACTATAATATATCATATATGATAATGTGCTTGAAACTAAAATACAAGCAAGTCTGTCATCTCCTGGTGAGTAATTAAAAGTTAGTTGTGTGTATAATATCATAGATGATAATCTACTTGAATGTCAACTTCTAGTACACTATAATATATCATATATGATAATGTGCTTAACACTAAAATCAAATCTTTTTATTTGTGTAGAAAAAACTATTTTCAATGCATTTTACACAAGAAATGGGCAAGAAATGGAAATTCATGAGATGAGACTAAGGTTTGCAACAAAGATCCTGACACATGACATAAACATCCACATAAAGAAGATGAGCGACGAGGCACATACGTTTGCAAAGAAGCACACAGACAAACATGCGAAGCATAATCTCATAAGGGATGCATTCGTAAAAAGGAAAAAAGCTCAGGATTCGTAAAAGAGTTGGCAGTGCCATCTGATGCAGTTACCTTTGAATGTAGACAATATTTACTAGTTTTTTTTAAGTACTTATAGTGTGTACTGGTGGTACTGTAGTGTGTACCACATTTTGGGGATCCGTTGATCAATCTTTAACTATGTAATGCTATTACATCTCTTTTATGCTGATGATGTAGTCTTCATAGCCCAATGGTGTGATTCGGATATCATCACTCGTGTCTGTTTTTTTTTGGATTTAATTATAGGAAAAAATATTGTAGTTGTTTCAACACAAAATGATGGTTGATTAAAAAACGTTGAACTACGAAATGTTAATATCTTATAGGATTTCATGATGATTCAACTTGTAAAAATACAAATATCAAATGTTAGTCAAAACAAAAAGAAATAATGTAAATCTGATTTGTGATGAACCTAGTATATCATATATGACTATATAAATGTAAAATTATGTACAACATAAAGATCCAACAATTATTATATCAAAAGAGTGCTTTTTAACAAATGGTCATTTATGATAACTCAATAGAACAGTAAACTAATGTAAAATGACATATGATATACTTAGGACTATCATATATATAAACACTTATTCATAATCAAAAAGTCACAAAAAAATAGAGTCTGTTCGAATTCATGATTTAACCAAACTTCTTTTTTATTGAAACTACTATTCTTCTTCTTAAATCAATTCTACTTCGTTTTATCCAAATCTTACTTTTTCTTGACAACTTCATCCTGGGGCCACGACGACTTACCTTGATCCGTTAAAAACATACCGTCACATCCTCTTTGTTAATACCAGTACCTTTCCACACAACGAACTGAATTATGTTCCTGTACCTTTTTGTTAATCTCTTTCTATTTTCTCTTGTAATTCACACCTTGTTCATCTCTGAAAAAATAAAAATAAAAATAAAAGAATAAATAAACAGTCACCTGGAAAAAATAAAATATCATATATGATAATCACATGTCATATACATATGAAAAAACAATATCATATATGATATGATATATGATATATCATATATGATATATCAAACACATTAACCAAAAGCTACTTACAACAGCTTATTGCTAACTGATAAGCTAAATACACCTTAATTCATCTTATATCAACACATTAATCTAATATAGCTTATTCAGAACATAAAAATAGCTAATAATAAAGCTTATTAACAGTAGCAACATAAATAAGCTAATAAGCTAGCTTATAATTCAACAAAATAAATACAGATGATGATGATGATTAATAAACTTATTTATATAAATCACCTTATAAGTTAGCTTATCACTAGCAATAATTAATTCAGATAATTCGTTCAAAATAAGCTGAATTATAAGCTCATAAATTAGTAAGCTTAATCACATCAAATAAGCTAAAATAAAAACAGATCTGAGCCTGATGTTAATCAACCGAAGAAGGAGATAATCGATTCAAAATAATTTAATCGATTGAAGATCGATCGATTAGTTGTTTGTGTTGATGGATCGATTAGTTGTGGATCGGTGTAGATAGAGAAAAAAAGAATGCAGGTATGTGTGTGTATCAAATGAGTTGGTAATAGAAAAATAAATTTATATATAAGACAAAAATACCCCTTTAGTGTAAATAGATAATTTAATCTCATACATTGGATAAGATGGAGATGGAGGGTGAGGAAGAGTCCCCCGGTATCTACAAAATGTTTGGTATCCAAATGAACTTAAATCTAATATAATAGAAGTATATATATACACAATACAACACTTAAATGAGTTAAGCCCAATACACACGCGGGCCTCGTATTAATCCCTACTAACATTTCTGACCCAATTTGTGAATATGATGTTTCAAGTTTCAAATAAATAACTGATCTTCGATAACAATTATACACTGGCTTAAAAACACACAAACCCTAATCATACTGAAGTCCAGCTTGGAAGACCAAATTAAAATGTAGAGATAATTACCAAACAAGTCTAATTGCATACCGCTTTTACCAATTCAGACCAAAAAATTTCACTTTACCAAAACGAACCAAAGCGCACTTAGGTTATGCATACCAGCGCATAAGGCTATGCACACTGATGCACAAGGTTATGCATACCAATGCATGAACTATGCATATTTGATTCTTCACTTTACTTTCTGGTAATTAATTTAATAAAAAGTAACTACTTAAGTGATCTAATAACATAATACTTTTATCAAAATGAACCAATATTCATTGATTCACGAAATGAACCAAACACACTTTTTATTTTTTCATGTGTTCATGTCAGTGAAAAGTGCATTTTTAGTTTCGTTTCCATCTTATTTTTTTGCCTAAAAAAAGTGTTTGTCTTGCGGAAAAAAAATGCATACATCAGTACACATTCATTCACTTGCAAAGTTTTAATTACAAACACTAGCACCAAGTGATAAAGATGCATCCAGACACGCACTTGGTTTTACAAGCTTATGCATCAAGTGCACAATACTTATGCATGTCGGCGCACAAGATATGCATCAGGTGCACATTCATAAGAGATGCATCAAGTGCACCACACTTATGCGTCCTGGCGCACAAGCTTGTGCATGGAGGCGCACAAGTGCATGGAGGCGCACAAACTTATGCATCCAGGTGCACAAGTTTATGCATCGGTGCATAGGCATTTTGTTTGTTTTTGGCATATGCATCAGGCGCACCGCATAGTATAATGCGCACACCATAAACATCATGTGCCTAATTAATAGTAGTTTGATGTACCAAGTGTCTTAAATCTAACGAATAATTGTAGAAAGTTCATTTTAGTAAAATAGATATGCGCCGTTCATTTTAGAAAACCTCTTTCTAAAAAGGCCAATTAAGAAATTTACTCTAAAATGTATCTTTCATTATGTTGGAATAGTTTAATGCAAATTGCTCAACTGTTTGAACTTTGAAGAAATTTTTATTTAATTAATAGACTAAAAGCTGCCGACCAAGTTTAACTTGAGTGATGTTGATCCATTTGGAATTGTGTATGTGCTTGCTTGAGTCATCCACTTCAGATGCTAGACGTTTTCCCATAATGCAACAGTTTTATATTTTTTATAACAAACGAACATATGTCAACGCCTTTCGTTTTCACTCAATAGTTTTGTTCTTGTGTTCTTTTCTTGAACCCTAATTTGTTCCATTTTGTTATGTGAATTGGATGACTAGCATGGTACTCGCGTAAAACAGCGGTTTTGAGGGCATTAAAAAAAATAAAAATTAATAAAAATATATTAAAATGGATGTTGAATTAAAGAGCACAAAATTTTAAAAAATATAATGAAATTAGATCATAAAAAAATAGATAATAAGATATTTCAATTTAAAAATAAATGTGGTTTTTTAATTAAGAAGTGACACATGTCACTCTAAGATGTAATTCCCTAAAATGAGAAGGATGGTCAAGATTGCACATCTTTATATTTCAACAATAAGTAAGTTTAAAATTCTGAATTTTTAAGACTTTCTAAAAATAAAATGTAGCAAATGCTTTATAATATAGTATAGATTATAGATATTTCCATGACTGGCTTAAATAAAATCTGGCTCCGGTATACAATTCACCAATATAAGTGAATAGTAATAGTACGCTAAAGCTTAATGTGTGAGGTTTCAAGTTCAATTCCTATTAGGTGTAAACAATTTTGAAATGACAACCTTAACCTCCTGAAAATAAAAAAAAGTTTTATTTGATTGAGTCTGTGTGAAGATGAGAGATCAAAAAGTCAAAAACCATAATTAACAAAAATAATAATTAATACTACACTTAAACCTACATAATTTGATCTTTTCAAGATAATATTAACATAGTTATGCCGGCTGTAAAGACTTTTTAACGATACGAGATTTACATATTTTAATACTAACATAGTACTTATAATTTGACATAGTTATGCTGGTGGTAAAGACTTTTTAACGATATAAGATTACATAATTTTTTTAGAACGGGAAATTTAATTATTCCACAATAGTTGCAGGACTCTTGAACCCACAACCAATTGGTTGGGAAGCTTCTCACAAAACATGTGTTATCATTTGGAGACAAGCCATTTGGTACAAGATTACATATTTTAATAACATAGTACTTATGATGCAGGCCTAAATGTTGAAGAACGGACCTTTTTGTTTCTGGAGGCCTAAGATCGTGTCAAGAAAAGGGCTTTATTAAAAGTTACATAACTTGGGCTCCGGGACTTCGTTTCAGGCCCATGACTAGTCGATTCGAAGCTTGGAACGAGGAAAACATCGTGGTAAACGAACACAAATTTGGAGCCCCGAAACACTATAGTTTATAAGTTATTTGCATTTTCATATTTTTTTTGGGTTTTTTCGGACTTTGTTTTTAGGATAGTTTTCCCCATGTTTGTCTTTTGAGGCCCATTATGTAGGTTCTTATATTTCACACAAACATGAACCAGAGAGAGAAAGTTAGAGAGAGAGATGGTTGGGAGAAAACTAGAGAAAAACACACTAAATTGTGTGTGTAAAATGATTCAACCAACACCCTCTCCATGTGTGGAGAGGGTTTAAATATGTCTTACAAAATGCCCATAAAACGGGCTATGGTGTGGGCTTACAGTGGGTAAAGACCCGGCCCAACACCATAAATCATACGATTACTAATAAAACTACGAGCTACGCTAAACATAAAAATACACGGTGTGATCGAATCTTTTTCTTAAACCTAACAATCTCCCCCTAAGGGAGGTCACCCCAGAAATTATAATTTGAATCTTAGCATTCTATGAGTTGATCTTTGACTCAGTCCTCGTAGACATTGATTCTTCAGTACAGCTTTGTAAGCAATTGGTGATCTTGAGCATATTCCTTTACTTGTCTTTGATAGTGATCCTTGAGCATTCTTTTAAGATCATCAGCCACAGTAAATCTCTTAATCATCCTTGTTGTTAAGTAAATGCCTCCATGGATGTTAGGACCTTCGGACCGCATTGCCCACACCTTTTCTGGATCATTAATAGCAACCTTCAAGTTACGAAGCTGTATTGTAGGTCTTTCAGCTATCATGATGGCTTAGATTAGGAATATAAAGTATGAGCATGGGGTTGTGATTTGACATGTCTCTGGCCAGCAGCTGCAACCGTCGGGATTCCTGCAAGTATACGTTAGTAATAAACAAACGAAAGTGTCTTTGTTCACTTTCGTTAGAATAATGTGCAAAGAACCACGTTTCCCATTTTGTCAGTAAAATTATAGCCTGTGATCAGGTATGATCCGAAGAATCTCCTTGACAGGGTTTCCGCAGACTGCGGCTAGCCGTGTCTCAAACCTTAGCAACTCAAAAGTAGACAAACACGAATAATTGAACCAGAATTAAAACCACTGATAAACGAGAAATGATTTGAAAATCAGTCGCGTGTCCACACAGAAAAGAGTTTTTTGTAACACAGTCGAAGGTTTTATAACATAAATGCAAAATTTTCATCATAAACACTTTTTGTTTTGAAGATATACACAGTTAATGTGCTGCGAAAATCATTTTGTTGAGCACATCGAAAGGTTTTTCAAAAACTACTCGTCAATTCATATACTGGATCAAGTTTGATTCACTCGGAATCGCCCCATCGTTGCTTTCCAGTTGTCACAGGTTTGATCCTTAAGAGGATCTCACAAGTCCACCTACCAAGAGCTTGTTTGATGTTGGCTCTATAAGTGATTTTCATCTTCATTGTGATACTTTCGTATCACTTTCCGCGGATGTTCTCTGGCAATACCACGAGATGATGCGTAGGAGACTCTTAGATATTACTTGTTATCATATTGTGTGATAACAAATTAAGTGAATTAGTGCCTAGCGAGATATGTGTAAATGATCTCATGGCACTAGACTCAATAGTGCATTTATGTTTTTAAGTAGTCGAGAGGCTGGACGCCCGACTGTCACCTTTTAAATATCGTCCTAACTCGGAGTGAGAGAGACTATAGAAATGAATTGTATCTCCGGTGAGAAATGAAACAAGAATTCTTTGAGGGATCTTGAGTGGCTAAGGAAGGTTGTGTAGCTAATCACTGGGTCTATGATACTTGTCTTCAATGTCAGAAATCAACCATGTGATTCTGACAGCATATGTATTGACCCGTTTTCCTGCCTAGATGTTTAAGGAAGGGCTGCCTTTCTTTTTTCACCCTTTATCTTAACATTTCCCTTTTCATTCTTTCAAAACCCTTCGATCATGCTTACCGAGACTTCAATTACAGTACCTTGTTGGGTATGTTTCCAGTACAAAGCCTCCATCTCAGGTCCGCACTACTACTCCCTAATTCCTCACATACTCCTTTTGTAATCATACCTAAGGACATTTCTTCCTCTTAGCTTTTCTTTTCTTTCTTTCTTTTCTTCTTTTTCAATTCTTCTCTTTTCTTTCCTCTCTCTTATCTCTTTTTTCTTATTCAATTCTCTTCTTCTTCTCCGTTCTCTTTCTTTTCTTTTCTTCTCTTCTCTAGGACTTCTTTCTTTCTCTTCTTCTTTCTTTCTTTCTTCTTTCTCATCTATTTTGTCTATTCTTCTTTCTTTACAACACTAACTAGGTGATTGTCCCTAGGAGACCTAACTCCGTCTCTACGGGATCATGGGAACAAGTACCTAACCATGAACCATCCTTATAACTCCGAAAAAGTAAATACAGGGTCGGTCCGTATAGGTACTTTTCTCTTGCCAGAAAGCCATTTTTGAAAATCAATCAAGGTAACTGGCGATATAAACATAAAAGCATAAGTAACCATCCGATTGTTTTTGATTCATATGAAACTGCTCCCCCTCAACATGTGCGTCGATATTCGAAATTGTTTGGCACATGGAGGGAGGAGTACCTGCTTGAGTCTTAATAGATCACACTTTTATCAGATTTAATATTTAAATCACATTCTCTCCCCTGATCAAAAATTTCAAACCCTTTGAGATTTAGGATCTCAATTGATTTAAATATGTTAGAAAATTTAGGAGAAAATGTGGTCTGATTAAATACAAGCCGATATTGGAACCTATAAATGCTCCCCCTCAATTAATGAGGGACTCTGTTAGTGTCAGTTATGATGAGTTTATAAATTATTTGGAGTTTAACGAGAAACTCATGAAAAATTCATTAAACTGACACATAACACTGATTACCACACTACTTATTGATGTACAAGATTGTGTATGAGACAGGACCTGAAATATTCAAACTTAAAGTGGCATAGTCAGTTTGTCCATGTTAGCAATCTGTAGTCCGTCTCGATACTCTCCAGATGGAAGTTGTCTTAGCTTTCCCCCGAACCAGCAATCCTTTCTTGAGAAGACACAACAAATATTCGAAGTACACAAATAATTCGAAACCATAACATCAAAGTCAATTAAGACCCTGATGAGCGTATTTCTCCTTACAAGATAGTGATGATATAAATTGAAACACCAAGGTTAGCTAAGTCTCGGATGTCACAATTATTCCCTCTAAATAGCCGAAATGATAATACCTAAGTCAACTAAGTCTTGGATGTAAACATTTCTTCCTGCAGGATAATGACTATCTAAAGGTATCATCATACTTATCAAACCTATGTGTACCTCTTTTGACAATAAATTCTACTCCTTCAAAAATAAGCTTAGTGATTAACTGATTGGGGAAATGTTAATCGAATCAGAAACATATCTTCAACTTCAAAGCTTCTAAAACTACATAATTATTTCCAAACAAACCTAAGCATTTTTAAAACTATGAGGTGTTGGCAATATTGATCGAATGTAGTTTTAAGCCTAAGCCACTAATCTTGAAATTATATTTAAGCCTCTAAAGTTAATAACTTATGACAAATGAAGCCCTTGGAGTTAAAACTCCCCCTCAAATTATTATCCGTTAAGTTAAAACTTTTTCCATATAATTACCGTGACATGTTGAAGATAATTCGAAAACACTTTCTCCCCCTCGAACAAAGACCCGTATTCTATTTAAAGATCTATTGTATTTATTCGAGTGGTCGAAATTTCTTGAAAATCTGTTTGTAGTGTCAAAAATTGATTCTGATTTGATTAGAACACTTTTCAAATGGTTAACCCGAACTTGATTTATGAAATCAATATTTTTGAGAAAAAAAATCGTTCGGGTTATAAAACTTATACCAATGGCAATCTAGGTCCTTTCGGATGCAAGTTAAAAGAAGCGACTTCCTAATTGCCATATGTTTCATTCTAAGTCCTAAAGGTTGAAACACATAACATCTAAAGACTAAATGAGTTAAAGTTAATTAACTCCCCTTTAAATCATGATCAGTTATTGTCAAACCTTTTCCGTTTACTCCTTGATTATTCAGAAAGATCGTTTTGAAAGAATTATTAGCACATTTCTCCCCCTCAAATAATGTCCCGTTTTCTATTTAAAGAGCTGTAGACATTGTTTGAGTGATAGGAAATTCTTTTAAAATCTTTTTCTGATGAGAGACTTAGATGACTGATTTAGTTTTGAAAGACAACACCATTTCCACCATGGTTAACACAAATAATTTTCAGAAGAATCATAGACGGAAAATTATTTGGATAAATAGAAGACTTCTCTTCTTGATCAAGAAATAATGCACTGAAGCGTACATTAGATCGGAGTTGCATGGATATAAAGTAATCCATGCCCGGGAGAACTTAATCACCCGTTGTTAGGAACAACCGTCTTTTTGGCGACGAGCTTTCCCCATTTTGAAAACCGGGTTGCATATCAGAAATAATAGCAAGCCATATAGACATGTTCTGAAAGACTGTATGAACTGCTGCTCGAACTTCATTTAAAGACCTGTGCCATTATTGAATGACATTTTTAGATCCCGTAAATGTTATCGATGCCAGAAGACATGTCATGAAAAACATATTTTTTGTATTTTCTGATTTTATACTTTTGTATTTTGTTTTTGAAAAGTTTTAAAAAAATGAAAATCTTTTTGTGTTTTTTTGGTTTTATATATTTACATATGATACATGAAGAGATACCACCATAACGGGGGAGACTATAACACCCCGCATTTTCAGGTTACATTCCGATTTCGATAATCTCGTAATATAATTATTCTATCAAGTTATTAGGCATGTTGCGCGTGTATATCTCAATGCCTATGCGAATCCCTACGTTTCATGAATTTAACCAAGACATGCATAGACGTGATTAGTATTACGTCAAATTATAGAACCTTTTATATTTTCTCTACACTCGTTAAGACCTTACATGAACCCTTCACATCCGTTATTTGAATTGTTTACACAACAAGAAAAGTATTCACTCACGCTCATTTAATCCAAGTGAAACTATTAAAATCAAACTCCACCAATATGTAACTTCTATAAAATAAAAGTAGATAAGTCATAGAAATAACAACTGATGCACACTACTCCTACAATGTAGCCTATGTCGCCTGACTTTTTTTTTAGTATAGAAGATATTCACAAGTATCTTGACTCCTTTTATCCAACATGTATATAAGCCCATTGACCTTTTCCTTATGACTTAGCTAGCTATATCGTGTATATATATGTCATCCTTTCAATACTCGGTATTAATTCCAATGGGTAAAATTTTGGACTAGACTTATATTTATTTTTATCTGCAAAGGATGCAAGCAATGGAAATAACTTTAACCTATAAATATTGTAACGCCCCGACCCAAAAGGGTAGAAGTATTACAAATATGGTGTGACATCAAAAGCATTCATAATCATAACACAAGCATAAACAGCGGAAGTCTTAATAAATAACCAAAGGAAATAAGTCAACACGACTTAAGGTACATAAGTTCTCAAAGGACAGACATATCCAAACGAAATAACCATAATAACAAATGTCTTGAAAAGAAACAATTCATATATCAAAACTAAGATCTCTAGGGTAAGTCTACACTCAGCACTCATAGCCTGAAAGCAACCCCAACTCCTAGCTTAGATACCTGCCGCAGGAAAAGAAAGTGCGGCTGAGCTTACAAAGCCCAGTGAACAGATATTTAAGTCATCGGATTGCAAAAGATAACTGAAATCAAAGGTACGATACAAAGTACAAAGGATATCACGAATACTGATCAACTGGATACAAATATAAGGTAAGACAAATCAGAAGTCAAATTGTCATAGTGTAAAGGGTAAGATGAATCCAGAGAATCAATTAAGTTTCAATCACCAGCCTAACAAATCATATCATAGTAACCATGGAGTAGCCTAGTCCAAATGTTAAAGACTAGGATTGCACCCAAACAATCAGTCACTAATACCAAAACCTAAAAATCCCAAAAATCATAATGTCATATCCATCGAATACAAAACAGATTCTAGGATGCATCCATACGCCCCTTAAACAAATAACAATCTCATATAGTGCACATATACAATATCAAAAGGGGGGACGGTGTGAGACATCACTCACCCACATACATGAGTTATGCAAAGGTGCATCAATGACACGGCCATGTTACCTCCAGGCTAGGAAACAATAGTGCTTGGTTCTCAAACTGAGGGTTCAAAGCAAAGGTCATAATCAAAGTTCATTTCAAAGGGATCATAGCAAAATGTTCCAAATATCAAAGGTTCAAATATCAAGGTTCAAATATCAAAGGTAGCATAACAGGGTCAAAATGAACATAATGACAATCGTATGAAGAAAAGCCAAGATAAAGCTCAGATCAAAATGTAGCAAATCACAAAATAAATCAAAGATAGAGAGGGAATATGTCCATGAGAACCTTGAACGATAAGGTCATAATATTCTGTACTATTTCCGAAGCAAAGCAATAACCAAAGAAGAAACACCACATGAATACAAAAATCACTCCCTCTTGACCGAACCTAAAGAAATAATGAATTCCCGAATTACAAACCATTCATTTAAGTTATTACTTTCTATTTTTAGTAACTTTCATTTTAGCAACTTTCCATTTTAAGTACTTTCCTATTTTTAGTAACTTTTCCATTTTTATTAACTATCCATTTTTAGTAACTTCCATTTTTAGTAACATTCAACATTTGATATTCTATTAAGTATTTGATTAGTTTTAGGGACTTAATATGCCCACCTACAAGTTTTTAGGGTGAATATGACAACTTTCCATATTTTAGGGTTTAATATGCAAAATCAACAATTTTCAAGGTTAAAAGGGTAAATATCAAAGTTTTACATTTTATTCAGATTATACCTTCCATTTTCTGTATTTACAAGTCAAACCCTTAATTTTACATAATTTACATATTTAGTCCTTTTGGTTTATTAATTAATTAAACATTATCATTATCCATAATTACAAGACAAGCCCTTATAGATTCAAATATGACAAAATCATACTTTATACATTAAATACTAACCAAACATTTCACTTTTCAGAATTTACAATTTCAGTCCCTCATTATTAATTAATTACTTTCTAATTACTTATTATATGTAATTAACCATTTTTAATCCAAAATAATATCAAAACGACATTTTATACCCCCCAACTTATTTTATACAGAGTATATTAAATATAATAACATGTCTAAAACAGACCCCATAGTTTCAGAAATTACAAAACAAGTCCTTATACTTTTAAATAGCAAATCGGATAACAAATAAATCACTAAAACCCTAATTAAATTTTTCCCAATCACAAACATAATTATTTCCCAATAATTGGCATTAAATGCACCTGGAAAAAATAGCAAAACCCTAACCCTAATTCATTTTAATAATTTTCTTTCCTTTTTCCTTTTATTTGAAAATCGGCAAACCAAGAAAAACCCCAAATAAATATTTCAAATCTTTTATAAATTTTTACAACAATTGATCTGGGTCATATATGATATTAAAAACCTTATAAAAATATAAAATCAATTTTACAAGTCTTATTAAGGCCGATTTCATAATTAGCTAAAATTTAGGGTTTCGAACATGATTTAATTATTTCGACTAAAATAACATGCATGAATATTTTTCTTAAGCATATAACGAATTAATATGATGAAAAATGAGTTAAAAAAATACCTTTGATGATCCTTAGTGATTTTATGTGAGCACGGCAGTTCAAGCCTCGGTCATCAATGTTTAAATGACGTTTGAACAAAGCAGTTCAAGCCTCGGTCGTCAATGATAAAATGACGTTTGAAACAAACATTACAAGCTAGCCTCTGTTCCTCAATGATAAAATGACGATTGATCCCAAGCATATCAAGCCAGGTCTTCATATGAATGACGTCTGTTCACATCGTTCGGCCTCGTTCTCATCAAATGATTTCTGAACACAAACAGTTCACTCGCAACCTCAACTACAATAGAATCCGGTTGAAAATGTCTCTTCTCCTTCAGGCCTCGTTCCTCAAGGACAAAAGGCGTCAGATTATGACAACTCTGACCCCGTGCCACCCAAACAAAAATGTGTTTTCCCTTCAAACAGAAAAGACATAATCTTTCACAACAAGGGTTAGAATTTCTCTTCAGTCCTTTACTTGAAGAATATTACAATCCAACACACGGTCAAGCTGAGGAAAACAACAATGATCAAGCACCGAATGCATCAATTCAAGAGGATGAATTTATCAATCCTTTTTGTACACGGATACAAGAAATTGGTGAGTCTTCCTCAACCAACATTGATAATACCGATGTGCATTCATTTCAACCACAAAGTCATGATTACCGATGGACCAGAATCTCCATGTAGAACAAGTTCGTGTAAATTCAAATCCATCCATGCCAGTTCAAACAAGACGACAGCTTGCCACAGATCCTGAAATGTGTATGTTCGCACTTACAGTGAGTATTGTTGAACCAAAGAACATCAAGGAGGCAATGGCTGATTCTGCATGGATTGAAGCAATGCAAGATGAACTTCATCAGTTCGACAGACTAAAAGTCTGGGAACTAGTCGACAAACCATTTGGCAAGATGATTATAAAGCTAATTCATCAGTAGGACTGGCATTATCTGGAAGATAACAAGAATGATGACACAACTACGATCGAGGCATACCGTAAAATCGCAATAAAGCACGACTTGTTGCTAAAGGTTATGCTCAGGAAGAGGGTGTTGATTTTGAAGAATCATTTGCTCTCCATTTGCTTCTCGATGTGGAAGCAGTTCGGATTTTCGTTGCCCAACGGGGCTGCAACCCAAGTCTTTTCAATCCATCAGATGGACGTCTAAACTGCTTTCTTAATGTCCACTGAAGGAGGAGGTCATGATGCTCAGTCCCAGAAAGGGTTTCGATGGATCCAGATCATCCAGAAAAAGTCTACCTTCTAAGGAAAGCTTTGTATGGATTAAAGCAAGCCCCAAGAGCCTGGTACGATGAACTATCAACCTTCCTGATGTCCAAAGGCTTTACTAAAGTAAAATGACCCAACTTTATTTCAAGAATAAAATACGGGGAGGATATTCAACTTGTGGCAAAATTTACGTTGATGACATAATATTTGGATCGACAAATCCTAAATAATTCAAGAAAAACGATTTTGAAAAATTAATGCACAGTAGATTTTGAAATGACTCTTACTTGGGGAAAAGAAATTTTTTTTTTAGGGACATCCGATCCCCATGACCCCAAAAGTAATTTTTTTATCAATCAGGCCAAGTACGCTTTAGAAATTCTGAAAAAGCATAATATGGACAATTGTCACTCCATTGGTACACCACTGGCTACAAAACCCAAACTAGATGTAGATTTGAGTGGAGAACCCGTAGACCAATCTGATTATCGTAGTAAAATCGGGTCACTCATGTACTTGACATCTAGTAGACCAGACTTAGTGCAAGCAGTATGCTATTGTGCACGTTATCAAGCACGACCAACTCAAAAGCACCTTAAATACCTAAAGGGTACCATTAACATGGGACTCTGGTATCCAAAAGATTCTGGCTTTGAACTAACAGCATTTTCCAGGAACGCTTATCAAGCCGGATGCCTTGATACTCGGAAAAGCACTTCTGGAGGGATACAGTTCCTTGGTGATAAACTTGTAAGCTGGATGTCAAAGAAACAAAACTGCACTGCAATGTCTTCAGCAGAGGCAGAGTATGTGGCGTTATCTGCAAGTTGTGCTCAAGTAATGTGGATGAGGACACAACTTCAAGATTATGGCTTCAACTACAAACAAAATACCTTGTACTTGCGACTCTCAGTCAGCCATAGCAATCTCATGCAACCCCCGTACCACATTCACCGGACAAGCACAATACATACACGGTATCACTTCATAAAGGAACAGGTTTAAAATGATAAATGAATTATAGTTTCCACTACTAGTGTAGTTTCCACTGCTAGTTGTATACGATATTGGACAAAGAAGAAAATTGGATCTCGAATAGAACTGAATTTTATTCAGTTTATTATTATTGATTTTATGGCTCGTTCTGGAGATTATTTGAAGAGGTGATTACGAAGACAGTTGATTATTGCTTATTTGATGTTGTAGTTGGGTTTCACAGGTGCGTGTCTTATCATATCTTAAAGTCGTGTTTATAGCAGGACATTGATTTTATAGATAACTTGTTCGTGCTTACAATGGTGTTGACGAAGACTTGACAAATCTAGCAAAGGTGTGTGATTTTTCTTATGGTGCTCAATGCTCACATTTGCTATCACTTTAAGGAGTTACGTTGTAGTGCTCAGTGTCTCATATAGATGAGGATTTTGTCAAGAGATTGCGATCTACTTATATTTTGGTCTTGGTATGAGTTCGACGTCACGTGGATAGTGCAAGACATAAGACACAAGTTTGGGAGATTCTACTTCTTCATTAAATTCGTTATACTCAGTTTTCTTCATCAGTGATCACTACATAGAGCCTACTGAGTTCGAGATTCAAGAGATGGTAAACATATTGGTTTCAGGGGAAGCTTATTGTTTAAATGTTTAACCATCTACATGCACCACTTGAGGGGAAGTGTTTCGTTACTACTGCTAGTCATTTATTACTACTGCTAGTTTATATTTCTACTGCTCAAAGTCATTTTTCGTATTATACTTCATGGCGGGTATTTTGAGTATTGGAAGGCTGGATTAGTAGTTGTGGTATATGATTTGTAGCTGTTATGATTCAAGTTGCATTTCTACAGGAAGACCCCTATTGGATGATTACAAAAAGGGGAAGAATATTACAGGTTTATTGATTTGCAGCTTATTATGTGTGGTGGCATGGCAAGGTTACAAAGGAAATTTGAATTAAGGGGAAGATTTTGTTTCATTCAGGGAGATGATTACATCTCAACTTCAGGGGAAGCTTTGGCTTTATGATGAAGTTCGTACACGACTTTGTTTGTTTTGTCATCATCAAATAGGGGAAGATTGTTGGGAATTATAGATTTGATGAGACAAAGTGAATAAAAGAATGAAACAAAAGGACTCAAACGCAAAGCTGGAATTCTTCAAGAGATGGAAGATTTTGAAGATTTCCTAGAAGATCTCCTCATTCAAGTATAAGATAAAGATCAGCTAAAAGATAAAGATCAACATTAATGCTGATTGAAGATTAGTCAAATAGTATTTAATGCTGATTTATAGTTTCCTAATCTTATTTGTTCTTATCCTTTGTAAACCTAGATATCTCTATTATATAAAGAGATATCAGGCGTGTAGTTTAAGTGTGTGTACAAGAGGTAGACGTCTAGAAAAGGTGTGTGTGTGTCTAGGCATGTGAATGCCTAGATGGTTTGGTTGGTTTAGCCTCAAGGATCTTTGATCCCTGTTAGTTTGTAGATAACCGTTCTACAGTTGATTGTGTAGAATTGGGGCTAATAGTGAAAGATAATGAATGAAAAACCTTGTTATGATACCAATGTTCTTATGCTATTTCCGCTATGCATATACTTTATGTTCATTGTTATCATTATCCTAGATAAGGTCTAAATAACCTGAGCTTACAACGATTTAAGGAGTTATTCAAACTCCACACCAAGAGATCAATCTAAATCTCGTTAGGACACATTCCATTTCAAACACTTGTTGAACATCATCAAATTCACAAGCTGTTAACAAGAGTCCTACGCAATATCCTTGTGATATTTGCCAGAACATCCGAGTGATACTATAAGTATTCACAATGAAGATGGAAATCCTGCTTGAGTCAACATCAAACAAGCTCTTGGTAGGTGACTTGCGAGATTCTATATGAATCAAACTTGTGACAACTGGATATCGATTTGGTCCAGTAAATGAATTGACGGTTGATGAATTTTGATAAAAACATGACACTCTCGATGTGTTACAAAAACTCTTTAACGAGTGACACGTCGATTGATTTTCAAATCAATTTTCTCGTTTATCACTAACGTAAACCTGCAGGTCAAACGGTGGTAACGGCAACCTCAATCCCATTCAAATGCTCAATCTACGAAGACATACTATCTAGAAAGCTCAAGATTTAAAGACAAAGACTTCCGCAAACTCTGATTTGAAGCTTTCAAGATAATGCAAAAGTATGAGCATGTTGGTCAAAGACATAAGATCGCAAGATGGCAAAGACGATAAAGACAATGACAAAGGCTCAAAGTCTAGATCGCAAAGCATGAAGGAACAAACCTACAACAAAGAACAAAGAAAAAGACCAAGAACACTCGAGCTTAAACGACAAAAGCAATCTCACTGATCTCATGAAGGAGTGTCATCAATGAACTCACTTCGGGGGAGATTGTTAGCCTCAATTTATTGAGTCGAACAAGGAAGTTCGGTCACTCTACGATGGAGCTTCGGTCTTTAATTAGTTAATGTTGTAATAGGATATTATCGGGAATCGGGCTCGATAGTGAATCTAATATTGTATATGTTTCGGGTTTAATCCCAAGCAAAACCCGAGCCCGGGTCCTAGTTAAATATCCCGCGCGTCCTTTAACGTGACGGGGTATATAAGCTTTTTCTTTGTTTAGAAAAAGCTAGTTGTTCATTTATAAAATAATTCATTTTCTCTTTTCTCTCTCAATTCTCTCTCCTCTTTCTCTCTCTAAACAACTCACTCTCTTTCTCTTTTCTTGTTCCGATTTCGTGTTTGATTCTATGAAGTGAAGTGTTACGGGATCCTACAGATTGTTTTAGATTTAGTATGGGTCATTTATGGACGTGCCGAAACGCGTTGTTTGACATTTTAAGTCGTTTGCGAGACAACCTCTCGGAACTTGATCACACACAGATATAAGCATTCAAATGAAATAATTCTAAGAATAAAAGAATTATAAAATGTTTAACATAGAAATTGACTACCGTCAACACGATCACTAATCCTAATAGAAAATAGTAAAACTCAAGACATCAAAGGACTTAAATAGAACATTATGAGACTGGAAAATATGCAAGGGTTACATTCTATCCCCTTAAAGAGAATTTCGCTCCAAAATTCAACTAGTACTAGAGCTAAAAAGTTGTGGGTATTTGAGTTTCATTTGATTCTCACGTTCCCAAGTGTATTCAGGCCCTCGTTTTGAATTTCATCGAACCTTAACGATAGGAATCCTACTCCGCTTAAGCTTCTTGAACTCTCGTTCTAGGATTTCTACAGGTCCTTCCATAAACTTTTGTTAGCCTATGCAGGGGCGTAGCCAGGATTTTGAGTTAAGGGGGGCCGATTTTTTTTAACGATAACAATAATGACTAACGACAAACACCGATATATCTTATAAAGGTGGCGATAGTAAACAATTTGACTATTAATTTTCGTTATCATCAAAAGTTAACAATAATAAACAGTAATTTTGGTTACTTATTTTTCACTCGTACACAGTTTCACATCAATATATAAATCAGAATCTGCTAATTTGTATACCAAGGTTATTGTAATGTAAAGATAATGTAAACAATAAATTTGAGACGCACAAAGTAGCTATGAAATACATGTTAGAACTGAACTCGATATTATCTTCCGAAAACTCAATTTGATATTTACTGATTCTCTGAAATCTCTAATGGAAAGACATGCTAGAAAGTGAACACCATTTAATAGATTGAAACAATAAACTTTGCATAATAAAAAGAAAACTAGCAATAAAAAGTCAGTCAGTCAAACAAACCAAAATCTTGAGGCCTAAATTATAGTGTATTTATGTTGCAATAAAAAGAAAACTAGCTGCTCACTCACGTGGGATGATGACCCTACACATTTAATATAAAAACTTTTCCACTTTCACTTTTCTTTCTCTCTCCATCCTATACCTTCTTCTTCCTCATGCAATTCTTCATATTTTCACTTATATTCTCACATTACAAGTTGGGTTAGTTGGGTAGGTTGGGGGTGGCCGAGCACCCGCTAGCCACCTCATTGGCTCCGCCCCTGAGCCTATGGATGCTGAGTTTTCTTAGCCTATGGATCATGTGAGACTGCTTAAGTTTTCCCGCTTAAGATTCTTGGATCCTGCCTAATATAGATGAGAAGTGCATTTATGGCTCATGTGAGACTGCTTAAGTTTTCTTAGCCTATGGCTACTGAGTTAAAGCCTCATAATTTGGAGAAGTATTCTAATGGGCTGGTTAGTGGTTTGAGTCTGTGTGACAGTGGATTCAAACTTCGTGTATTAGTTGGTCAAAAGGTCGAAAATCATGGTTACGTACCAAAACAAAACAAAACAAAAAAACTCACAAGGTTATTTGGATTTGAAGAAAGTCATAAGTTAATTTTTCTCTAGCTTATATAGACTTAAATGATTTATAATCTATAAGCGGCGGTTAAGCTTATGAAGTTAAAGTAATCGACAACATATACACACATGTTTTTATCTGGGTTCAGGCTAGTCTTGAAGCTTATGTTAAATCAGTTCGCTGTAGTGTTTTATGTTTATTAGCCACTTGATAGCAGTCATAAAAATTCATGCTTGTAGCTGAAAACGAAATTCGGAAACTCATACACTTCTATCAACATCGTAGAATAACCAAGGGTGTATTTGGTACATCATTACATATTTACATATCTCTCAGAATCAAAGAGCTAAGTCACAATCAAATTCTTTGCGATTGTTTGGTTGACGGGTACGAGAATCAATGAATGAAAGTGTATGATCATAAAACTATAGTTATGTGACCTTTTTGTCTTTTGTTAACCATCACAATTTATTAATGGTTCGCTTGACGGTTCGATTCTCAAAACATCTATATTAAATATCACGCACGAAGACCACTCATGAAAATTAAACACTAAGAAATTACTAATTTACACTTGATGATTTATAATAATATTTACAGCAAAAAATGCTATAGTATTTTTTCCCGCTGAAATACTACATTACCCTTATATACAATAGCGAAGTAAACTTCAGCGTTTTGAGGGTGCAAAACGAGGATAGGCCGGGTGTGATTTGGCTTGGCCAAACGACATCTGTTTTGGAGGTTGAAACGGCGTCGTTTTAAGCAAAATTTCTTTTCAAAAATGCGTTAAGCTACTCGTTACGTAACACGTGAGTAACTTTCCAGTTGATTATAATCATTGGATATACTTTACAATAAAGAAACATTTACTTTTCGATTATTTAGTGTATGGCGCTACAAATTTTAGCGGTGTTTGAGACAAGCTTAATTGACTTAATAAAAAAATTATTTTAAAAAGTCATCTGAGTGTTTGTTTATAACTTAATTGAAAAATATAGATAAATATAAATTGTTGAGATGAAAAGTCTTCATTTAAGTCATCTTTTCTTTAAACACGAACTAATCAAAGTATTAAACAAACAAACCATTAATGTGTTTCGCAGAAACGAATGGATATATATTACAAATAGGGAGTAAGGTAAGAAGATGATAAGTAATCATCTAATTATCTAGTTATACTAAAAGACCTACATTGTTGAAATGATGATCTAACCGAGGAGGTTTACATGAAGCAACCTCCCAATTATGTCAGTGCCACTCATCCACTTTTTGTGTGTGGCTTTGTAAGGCTTTAGCTCCTCGAGCTTAGTACTAGCGCTTTGTTGTTTACAATGCCTCTCTCATTTCTAGTAGCAGAAAACAACGATGCACTCAGCAAATCAGTGAATGAAACTCGGTTACAACAACACGAGAGTTTGGTCACTAAGAGTACAATATTGGAGGCTAATTTAAACACAGACGTTAAAGCATTGGATACTGGGTCGGTTATTACTGAAAGCAGCGGCACAAAGTCAGATAAGCATGATACAAGCAGCAGTTCATGGACTTATATCACACATGCTGTGGATGCATATATCAGACCAGTAAATGACCAAGTGCCATTTGCTGAGGTACAATGGATCTGTCAATATAATGCCCTTGCTAGCATGAACTACAGCATATGAAGCAATCTGAACCATATATGACACATATCTGTTGGAAAAGGGTTGATAGCATACCACTCCTGATTTCAACAATATGGTGTCATATGCGAAGAGAGATTGACCAGGATGCTAAAACAATTTCAAGTAAAAAGTCCTTGATAAGCTGAAGTTTTCTCAAAACGAATGATATGGTGAAAAGAAGTTTATAATGAACTTTCAAAAGATTTTTACAACTTGAAAAACATTGTATTTCACTTGAAATTTCAATGCAACAAAAGGAAAAAAAATTTCAACGTAACAAACCATGTAAAAACCAGGATGTTCCTGAGTTTTGTGAATTTTTTGAAATAAATGATTTGAAAGCTCAGCTTCAGGCCAAAGCCACACTAATTTGCAACTTGAAGAATCAAATTAAAAGTGTAAAGGAAGCAAGTAATGAAGCCAAGGTTAAACATGAAATTGATGCTTTGGAAACAATAAACATTGAACTAGAAAGTAGTGTGGTCAGATTATTTGCTAAAGAATGAGAACGTTAAATAGGAAAATGGCATTTAAAACAAACTTACACAAAGAACTTTATGATTCTTTCAAAAAAGACACGAAATTCGACGAGAAGATCATAATGGTCTCATGATTGCTCAAGTAATAGTAAGACTGGTACAAAACTGCGGATTTAAAAGCTCAGATTCAGGAAAAGGTTTTTGGATGTAGCATTGAAAAACGAATTATAGAAAGTTAAAGGAAATAGCGTGGAAACTAAGTTTGCAAAACTATCAATCTTAGGGAAACCAATTTTACAACCACCTAGAAACCAATCAGTTGTTAGACAATCGAATGCGTTTAAATCTGAACGACCTAACTTTTCAAAACCATAGTTTGCCTCCCAAGTTGATGTGAATAACGTTTTGTCAAAACCGTCACTCCTCATTACTTCCACAAAGTTCTGAGTCATATGTGCTTGCAAAACCTACCTCACGTGACTTGCACCTGGCTCATTGGAATAGTCTAGGAAGACTGTATGGTTCAATGATATGGCTCATAATCACTATCTAGTAGGAAGCTAGGAAAAGGACAAAAGGAAAGAAATAGAATTCATAAACCTAGTTAGTGATTGCCTATACTGGTCTACAAACATCACTACTAATGGTAGCAAACGCCAAATCCTAGAGAGCAACAATCAATATCTTGGAGTTTTGCCTGTATCTAAGAGTAGTGTGGTGGATGTCAATTGATGTGTCGTTAGTAGATCACTCTAGAATTCTAGCTCTTTTTCTAACTCCTAAACACTTTGTTTGCTTCAACGTTGTCATAAATGTGTTATAATGCAATCATGATAATTGTTATAACAATATTCCTGAAAGAGGTGGAATTCTTGTGCTAAGGTTCAATCCCTAAGCTAGAAACACAACAAACCCGTTAGACCAAAGAGTCTTATCAAAAAACCTGGGTAGAGATGGCTGATAGGACAAGGTTTTCTCTCAACAAGTCTTCCGCTATGCATGAGAAACGAAAAACTCCTAGATCTTGTCTTAGGTGGATACCGACGGGTAGAATTTTCAAGCTTGTTGGTCTTAGGTGGATACCTACTGGAAAGATGCTCATCGATAGCACAACTAAGGTTGATAGTGAACCTCCAAATGGTTCAAATGAAGATATCACTAACCCATATGAATTCGATCAAACTCTTAATGTCAGTGCAGGTACTCTTAACCTAAGTGTAGGTACATCTTTCAATCCTAATAAGGAAAGACTCAGAGTTTGGTTGCCGAAAAGACTGATATCTCATAAACCAAGGCTTTAAGGAATTCAAATCTGATGAACACGAACAATGACGTCTGTTCACATCAGTTCAGGCCTCGCCCTTCAACGACAAAATGACGTCTGTTCAGATCAGTTCAGGCCTCGCTCTTCAACGACAAAATGACGTTTGTTCACATCAGTTCAGGCCTCGCTCTTCAACGATAAAATAACGCATGTTCACATCAGTTCAAGCCTCGCTCTTCAACGACATATGGCGTCTGCTGACAACACTTCAGGCCTCGTTCCTCAAAGTAAAGAAAGGTGTACGTTTCAGTGCATTATTTCTTGATAAATAAGAGAAGTCTTCTTTTTAACCAAATAATTTTTCTTCTATGATTCTTCAAAATTATTTATGTTAACCATGGTGGAAAAAGTGTTGTCTTTCAAAACTAAATCAGTCATCTCAGTCTCTCATCAGAAAAAGATTTTAAAAGAATTTCCTATCACTTAAACAATGTCTACAACTCTTTAAATAGAAAACGGGACATTATTTGAGGGGGAGAAATGTGCTAATAATTCTTTCAAAAAGATCTTTCTGAATAATCAAGGAGTAAACTGAAAAGGTTTGACAATAACTGATCATGATTTAAAGGGTATGTTTTATAACCCGAACGATTTTTCTCAAGAATATTGATTTTACAAATCATGTTCGGGTTAACCAATTGAAAAGTGTTCTAATAAAATCAGAATCAATTTTCGACACTACAAACAGATTTTCAAAAAATTTTGACCACTCGAATAAATACAATAGATCTTTAAATAGAATACGGGTCTTTGTTCGAGGGGGAGAAAGTGTTTTCAAATTATCTTCAACATGTCACGGTAATTATTTGGAAAAAGTTTTAACTTAACGGATAATAATTTGAGGGGGAGTTAATTTAATTTTAACTCCAAGGGCTTCAGTTGTCATAAGTTATTAACTTTAGAGGCTTAAATATTATTTCAAGATTAGTGGCTTAGGCTTAAAACTACATTCGATCAATATTACCAACACCTCATAGTTTTAAAAAGGCTCAGATTTGTTTGGAAATAATTATGTAGTTTTAGAAGCCTTGAAGTTGGAAGATATGTGTTTTGATTCGATTATATTTCTCCCAATCAGTTATAGTAAGCTTATTTTCAATGAGTAGGATTTGTTGACAAAAGAGGTACACATAGGTTTGATAAGTATGATGATTCCTTTAGATAGTCACTATCTTGTAAGGAGAAATACGATCATCAAGGACTTAATTAACTTTGATGTTATGGTTTCAAATTATTTGTGTACTTCGAATATTTGTTGTTTCTACTCAAGAAAAACAATTGATGTTGGGGGAAGCCTAGACAACTTTCCATCTGTGAGAGTATCGGAGGAACTACAGATTGCTAACATAGACAAAATGACTGTGCCACTTTCAATTTTAACATTTCAGGTCCTGTCTCATGCATAATCTTGTACATCAATAAGTAGTGTGGTAATCAGTGTTATGTGTCAGTTTAATGAATTTTTCATGAGTTTCTCGTTAAACTCTAAAATCATTTTAAAACTTTTCATAACTGACACTAACAGAATCCCCTCATTAATTGAGTTTAGGGGGGAGATATATAGGTGCCAATATCGGCTTGTTATTTAATCAACCACATTTTTCTCTAAATTTTATAACATATTTATATCATTGTGATCTAAATCTCAAAGGTTTTGGAAATTTTGTGATCAGGGGAGAGATTTTTTGTGATTTTAAATATTACATCTTGATAAAAATGTAATCTAGTAGACTCAAGCACGGTACTCTCCCTCTATGTGCCAAAACAAGTTCGAATATCGACGAACAAGTTGAGAGGGTGAGTTTACGAATCAAACAATCGAGTGGTACTATTGTTTGTTGTTACAACGCCCGTACCTTGTTTGATTTTCAAATGGTTTTATGGCGAGAGAACAGTACATAAGGATCAACCCTGTATTTACTTTATCAGAGTTATAAGGATGGTATGGTTAGGTACATGTTCCCATGATCCCGCCAGAGCCAGAGGGATCTACCCAGGGATAATCCACTAGTTAGTGTAGAAGTCCTTAGGTATGATTACAAAAGGAGTAATGTGAGAATAAGGGAATAGTGCGGACTGAGATGGAGCTAGTACTAGAACATACCCAATAAGGTACTAGTAATGAAGTCTCGGTAAGCACCGAAGGGGTTGAAGAATGAAAAAGAAATGTTAAGATAAAGGGTGAAAAGAAAGCAGCCCTCCTTAAACATTAGGCAGAAACTGGGTCACTACATATGCTGTCAGAATCACATGGTTGATTGCTGACATTGAAGACAAGTATCATGGACCCAGTGATACGCTGCACAACCCTCCCTAGCCACTCAAGATCCCTCAAAGGATTCTTGTTTCATTTCTCACAGAGATCAATACATTTCTATCGTCTCTCTCACTCTGAGTTAGATGATATTGAAAAGGTGGGGGGGGGGGGGGGGGGGGGGGGGGGGGGGGGGGGGGGGGGGGGGGGGGGGGGGGGGGGGGGGGGGGGGGGGGGGGGGGGGGGGGGGGGGGGGGGGGGGGGGGGGGGGGGGGGGGGGGGGGGGGGGGGGGGGGGGGGGGGGGGGGGGGGGGGGGGGGGGGGGTGGGGGGGGGGGGTGGGGGGGGGTGGGGTGGGGGGGGGGGTGGGGGGGGGGCGGGAGCGGGGGGGGGAGGGGAGGTGGTGTTGTGGGGGTGGGGGGGGGGGGGGGTGGGGGGGGGGGGGGAGGGGGGGGGTGGGGGGGCGGGGGGGGGGGGGGGGGGGGGGGGGGGGGGGGGGGGGGGGGGGGGGGGGGGGGGGAGGTGGGGGGGGGGTAGCAGTCTGCTCAAGCCTCCGACTAGTAAAAACCAAAAAGGCTCTATTAAGTCTAGAGACATGAGTCATCCATAAATCTCATTTGGACACTAATACAAACTTTGCTTGCTCATCACACAATGTGATAACAAAGTAAAGTCTTTAAGAGTCCTACGCTTATCCTCGTGGTATTGCAGAACATCCGATGTACGAAAGTACTCAAAAATGTAGTTGGGACAATCCTTCGTAGAAGCCAACATCAAACAAGCATTTGGTAGGTGAACATGTGAGATCCTCTTGAGGATCAAGTTGTGATTAACTGAAAGCAACGATGGTGCGATTCTTTATGAATCAAACTTGTTTCCAGTATATGAATTGACGAGTAGTTTTTGAAAAACCTTTCGATGTGCTCAACAAATGATTTTCGAGCACATTGGACTCGTGTATTTATTTCAAAAAAGTGTTTCTGTTGAAATTTGATTCTATGTTATTTTAAAACCTTCGACATGTCACAAAAAGCTATTTTTATGAGTGACACTCGACTGATTTTCAAATATATTTCTCGTTTAATCAGTTGGGTTTTAATTCACTGGTTCACTCATTGCGTGCTTTGTTACTTTGAGAGCTCAGTTTGAAAAACGGCTAGCACAGCTGGAACCATTTCAAGGAGATTCTTCGGAATTCTAACTGATCTCGGGCAGTTGGCAGTATGTATACTGACGCAAACAGGGAACCGTGTGGTTCTTGCACCTTATTCAATGAAGTGAACAATGACACTTTCGTTTGTTTATTACTAAAACGTATACTTTCAAGAATCCCGACTATCAGTTTATCTGCTGTGGAGAGTCATGCAATTCACAACCCTGCTCACACTTCATATTCATTAATTCATGCCCATCGTGATAGCTGTAGACCTACACAAAGTCCGCAAACTCTGTGCTTGCTATCATGATCCAGAGAGGTTGTGAGAATGCCGGTACGAATGTCAACACTTCACATGGAGGCAATACTTCACTACAAGGATGATTAAGAGATTTACTGTGGCTGATGATCTGTTGGGAATTATATTTGAGTTGATAAGACAAAACACGAATGAAACAAGATGGAAACAAAAGGACCAAAGTCGTCATTGTGGGATTCTACAAGATGTAGAAGAAAATAAAGATTTGGTCAAAAAGAGATAAAGATGAAGAGATAAAGATTTGGTCAAACTCATTAATATCTTTTAAATAGTTTCCATGTAAAGCCTTGACCAAGATTTGGTCAAAAAGAGATAAAGATGAAGAGATAAAGATTTGGTCAAACTCATTAATATCTTTTAAATAGTTTCCATGTAAAGCCTTGACTCCTTATGCTATAAAAGGAGGTCTAGGCATATTGTTTTAGTATCTAGAAAAGTGTGTGTTCTCAATGAGAGTCGACTAAAACAAAACGTGTATGTGTACACGTTTAGTTAGTTAGCATAGTTAGATAGTTAGTAGATGTGTTATAGACATCTATGTATTAGTTAGTTTAGCCTCAAGGTTCATTAGTCTTGGGAGATATTGAATAAAGAAAACCTTGAAGTAACTTTGATTTCTGTTTTATTATTCCGATGTGTAAGCTTATTAATCATTGTTACTGTATCCTAGATGAGTCTTAATAACGATCTAAGGGGTCATAAAGATCTCCACATGATCTCAAAGAAAGCTCAAAGATCACACAAGTCAAAGGAACTAAGCTCAAAGATCACTACATTATGTACAAAGAGATTAATGAATGAAGAATCAAAGAGTGCGAGCTGAAGTCAAATGTTTAAGACTTAGAATGCTAGAATTCATATTGTATTTTCAGGGGTGACCTCCCTTAGGGGGAGATTGTTAGGTTTAAGAAAAAGACTCGGTCACCCCGTGTATTTTCATGTTTAGCGTAGCTCGTAGTTTTATTAGTAATCGTATGATTTATGGTGTTGGGCCGGGTCTTTACCCACTGTAAGCCCACACCATAGCCCATTTTATGGGCATTTGTAAGACATATTTAAACCCTATCCACACATGGAGAAGGTGTTGGAAGAATCATTTTTACACACACAATTTAGTGTGTTTTTCTCTAGTTTTCTCCCAACCATCTCTCTCTCTAACTTTCTCTCTCTATTTCATGTTTGTGTGAAAATATAGGAACCTGTATTTTCTTTGCACTTTGGTTTTCAAGAGGTGGAAGATAATGAATTAAGGGATTCATTATATAGCCTAAACTTACTTGGAGTCCAAGTGAGACACCACCACCTCCTTAAGTTTGGCAACTTGTACAAACACCTCCCTTGTACCTTTAATTTGACCAGCCATAAGCTCCTACATGAGCTTATTGATCGTTTGGCTTATTTAACAAATAACTAGTCTATTACCAACTATTTGTTAACGACTACTAGTTATAAAATGCGTCTAACGATATAACTAACGATCGTTAATCATTTCGTAAACTATTACTTAATATAATTAATATATCAATCAAACCAACTGGGCTAGCTTAGTTGGCCACCAAGTTTGTCCTTGGGGTGGTTGTTGCCACATGCGAGAGGTCTCAGGTTCGAGTCTCTCCGTGGGAGTTTTCCTTCAAGGTGGGAATCTGTAGGGTTATGTCCCATAGACGTGTCGATTCGAGGCTGGCAGGGACTACCTTCTGGGTATGTACTGTGGAATCGAATCACTAATTATTATTCGAAGCTGGCAGAGACTACCTTCTGGGTAAGTATTGTGAAATCGAATAACTAAGTTAGTAACTGTACTAACTCACCGTTCCAAAAAAAATTAATATATCTATCATAAATACATTAAATGCATTAATAAAACCTTCCCTCGGTGTATACGTGTGTGCGCCCAATAGGCTCACGTATTCCTAGCTGTATAAGTACCGATTAGAAATTGAGCATTACGAATAGGTCTTCTAAGAAACAACATGTCGTATCTTGTTCTAGTGGTGAAGCAGAATATAAGGGTGTCGCCAATGCTGTTGATGAAGCAACTTGACTATCTAATCTTCTTCTTGAGTTACATTGTCCTCTTTCTGGGTCTACTATTGTTTTGTGTGTCAATGTGAGTGCATGTTATTAAGCTTCTAATCCTGTACAACATCAATGAACTAAACATGTTCAAATAGATTTACATTTGTTAGGGAGCGTGTTGCATGTGGACATGTTCATGTATTGCATGTACCCTGAGCTCATCAGTTTGCAGATATCTTCAATAAAGGATTTCCGTCCTAGCTATTCTTTGAGATTAGGTCCAGTCGGGAACCTCCAACTCGGCCTGCGGGGTGTGTGTCATATATATATATAATATATTATATATAATATATATCATTATATATTTTATATATATAGTATATTATATATATATATATATATATATATATATATATATATATTAGGATAGTTAAATTGCCTTTTATAACTGATGTATGGTGTAGTGTTTATATGGTCCCTTTGTATCTATATTTATACTCGATGAATATACATGAAACCCTCTTGTTACTCTGTAACAAAAGGCATGCCTTTATTAGATATATGGATCGATTTAAGGCAACCCAAGCTATTAGCAACTTAGATGATACTCGAATGTTTGGGTCTTCAATTGAGGTTCTATGGTCAAAACGACAAATAAGGTTGTAATGGTCTACATCTAAGACGATGTTAAGAATTCGAATGTGAACGGTATAATTAGGTGTATTGCCTCACATTGCCTTTGTCAGGCCCGTGATAGAACCTTCATTGTTGGGCATGTTAAGGAATTCTGTCAAGAGAAACTTTCGACATGATGTTTGGAGAAAGGAACTCGTCTGCAAAACTTAATGAAATGGGGTAAGTTATGTTATGCATTGACATGTAGCTCGGCTAATGGGTTTAATCTTTTTCTCAAGAATCATGTTTGGAAAAATAAGTTTTTGTTGGTCTTGAGGTATCTACTATGCATGGGAATACTCAAGACTTTAAGGGTGTAAAGTTCGTTGTTTGCCGGTAATCGCTTGGACTAAAAAAAATTGACTCAAATTATATATCAATATGGTTATATTTTAGCTTTCCTGATGAGACAAAAGACATGTAAAATCTGGAATAAGCGAGCATTCTCATGTTACTCGAAAGGAATAGACATTTGATGACCGATTTGTTTCCATTTGTGATAAGCTATTGTCACTCAATATTGTTGAATTACCGGTTCAAATAATTGAGGATTTGGCATTTCCTATTACATAGATTGATCGCAAGAGTAGCTTTCATATGGCCATGGATACTTGACGATGCTATAGCAATACTACATCTCCCGTGTTAGAAAATACTATGGAAGATTCGGCACATTGGGTAGAAGAAACACATCTTGTTGCTAAGTTAAATGGATGAAATACATTAAAATGTCATTTTAACTAAACAAGTAATAAAAGGCATATCTATAGAGGATATAGATTGAGTGTAAGGAAACAGAAAAAAACGCTGGTATGATTGTTCCATTGTGGCACTCTACTGTCTCAATACGGTAAGTAGTGCATGCGGAAAGTATATAAAGAGCTAAGGGATAATAATAGCGAAATTCACAAGAATCCTACATTTACGTGATAAGTCATTAAAGGCTATATAACATCTATTTAGCTATGCTACACATCATGCAAGACTCATATGTAAACTCACGATGCTATGTTTTCACAACTATAACTAGCTGTGCTACAGATCATGCAAGACTCATATGATCAACTTCATCGGATATTATTTTCACAAGAAGAACAAGAAATCTATGATAAGTTATTCTTTAAGTCTGTACCGGTTAGTCACTAGCTTAGGGGACTGAAGGTGAATAGAGGGTCGAGTTACTGAAGCTAAAGAAACCATAAGAGTTAACAATGCTTTTCGCCAAAACGTCTCTGATAGGCACCGGATTTGTAATCTTAGGGTCTTAGGGAGATAGTTAGTGTTTTAGTTGCAACTTTGTAGACACCTCTTATGTGTACTTGTAAACCGTTGTACGTATTTAGTGCTCTTGCATTAGCGTTAGTACCCCGTGAAGTTTAGCACGGAACCGCTAGTTCAGGAGTGGACTCAGTGTGATCGCTTAGATCGTGGGAACTACTAGCAATTCATGTGTCTTTTTGTTCATATGTTTTTTATGATCTTATCGGTGTCTGTATAAGCTATGTTTATTATAAGGTGGTGGATATACAAGGTGTT
>BQNB010035382.1:0-14574 GCA_026074375.1 Tanacetum coccineum | reverse complement strand
ATATATTTAATCTTTAAACTTTATAATTATAGTCAATGATGCCAGATCTGATAAAAGTCAACATGTCAAACATCAACTTTCTGCGAAATATGTAATTTATTCTTTATGCGAAATATGTCTGTTACAGGGGCTCTTAATTCTGCGAAATAAGCATTTAAACTTCTTTCTGCGGAATATGCAACTTCTTTATGCGAAATATGCAAGTTTTTCTTTTGCGAAATAAGTTTCTTTCCATTCCGAAATATGTTTAAGGTTGGCAGGAAAACGATATAGGTTAAACGATTGAATTTCGACTTGTTTTCGGGTTTTTCGGTTTCGAGTTTCGTCGTTTGCGGGTCTTAAAACTATACTCATTGGAATCGCGATCCTTTAACGATTCAAGTTGTTTTTGATCTTACACTTTTAACCTTCATCTTTCAAAAGGTTTCAATTTTAACTCTTTGTTTTCACAAAGTTTAAATTTTAGCCTTAGTTAATTAACATTAATACTATTAATCCTTTTTCTTTTAGGGTAAAAGCTATAAAATACCAACGTACTTTCAATTTCATGCCGACTTGACACACATACTTTTTGTTGTCCTCTCTACACCCACGTACATTCAATTTCTGTTCCGATATCACCAATATGGTAAATTATTACCTACATGTTGGCATATTTATTCCACACTAGCATATATATTTAATCTTTAAACTTTATAATTATAGTCAATGATGCCAGATGTGATAAAAGTCAACATGTCAAGCATCATAAATTCACCTTCTCCTTCATAACTCACCATACCATTTTAACAAACACCAACAACTATCACCCCTTTTTTTAGTTCACAACAAACATCATTTTTTTAAAGCTGAGGAACTAAGACATTCATAACTCACCATACCACTAGTCGCCATTCATTTTCGACCATCATATTGCTGAGGAATTAAGACATGATAATCAGAAAGATTTTGCGCCTTCAAATGTCTCACTTCTTCGTTTGGCCTATCTCAACAAGCCAGATATCCTAGTGATTCTGCTAGGTTTTGTAGCGGCTGCTATTAATGGTGCGATCTTACCTATATATGGGTACCTACTTTCAATAATTATAAAGACTTTCTTGTAGGGATTAAGATCTTGATTTTGTAGAACTTGATTAATCTGGGTTTATGTAGATCTCCTTTGGTGTGGTTTTTGTTGTGTCGTGATTTTTGAGTTATGTGGGATTGTGGATGATAGGAGTGGATTTGAGGAGGAAGGTTGATTGAGTGAACGATGATGGAATAGGGTGGGCGAGTAACTTGCTACAGTGATTGCCATTGTAATTTTTTGTTTTGTGGGTGGTATATTTTGGTGTTTGCTTCAGGTGTCTTTTTTTCTAACTAAATTTGTTCACTATTTGTTATATCTTCTTTGGCTATTTGTGTCTAACAATGCTTTGTTATGTTATTGATATGTTATATGAATAATGAAAATATCAGAAAATGATGTGTGGTCCATTGATGTGTCTATATGTCTTTAATATGTTGGTTGCTTAGTATCAGAATGGTGGTCGAGAAAATTAAGGGTGGCCAGAATTATTAGCTGGTTCTGGGAAAAAAGGGGTTAAAGATAAATAAGGTTGAAGATGAGGGTAATTTTGTCATTTCAGCCTTCAAACTAGCATTTACTAACAGTTAACAAAAGAGAAGAAGAAAATGGCAATTTAGTCATTTTATGTTATAACTAGCCAATCCACATGGGCAAGTATTACACATGTGTCATTTTTTAAAGTACAAGTGGATATGAAAAAAATAACGTGGAAATCTAGTTGGTCATATTGGTGATATTGTCACAAAACAAACAAGTACGTGGGTGTAGAGAGGACAAAAAAATATGTGTGTCAAGTCGGCACGAAATTCAAAGTATGTTGGTATTTTATAGATTTTACCCTTTCTTTTAAAACAATTTCAATTTTAACCTTCAATTGTCAAACATTTTTCATTTTTAGCTTTTATTTTTCAAATTCTTTAGTTTTAGTTAATCTTTAGTTTTAATTAATTTTACCGTTAGCCCTTATTTCAAGTTTTCTAATAATCGTTAATTAAGCTCAAGTACCTTAACGTCAATAACGATTTTTTTCCAAATAACAAACCACAACAAATCACTTTATCTACTTAAGATCTGTAATTCATTCACAACAAATCATATATAATGGCAACAAAAGATGTTCATGCGATAAAATACAAAATTTCAAAAGCAAAAGAGAGATGCATGACATATTTTCGTTCTCTTCATTCACACCTTCATGTTCTTTCTAAAGAAGACTTAAAAGGCACTCGTACTGAACATGGATTCAAACGGGCATTTATGCCACTCTTTGGTCAAGACGATTATACTTTCATAAGTACGATGTTCCTCAATGTAGATCAACTACAAAAGAAACTTGACAAAGACAAATTTCAAGAAGATGAATCCATGGATACCTTTTGGGTGCTTAACAGATAGTTTCAGCAATTCATCGATTCACAATTTACCTTAGATTATGATAGTCAAATGACAGACAAGTATATAGTTGAATACACTAGAATCGAAGATAAACAGTTCAGAGAAACATTACTGCAACACATGAGTAATGTAAAGAAGTCCGTTGCTGAAAGAACATGTCACAAAAGACTGTATGACCGAAGGGTGAATAAATGACTGATGCAGAAGCAAGAGAGTAAGGTTGATTTGGGAAAAGCATCAGATGCTGGTTTGGTTGTCACAGAAAGCAATGGGACATAATTTGGAAAGCAGGATACAAGCAGCAGGTCAGGGAATGATGCAGAAGCTGATAATGCAGATATCAAACTCGTATATGACAAAGATCCAATGGTTGAGGTATAATTGATTGCTGAATGTAATGTGTTTTCTACAGGACAACAGCATACTGAGCAACCTTAAATAAATAATGAAGGTAGGGTTGACCAGTATACTGAACAATGTCAAGTTAAAAGTCTTACGCTTGATTCATCAATTGATAACAAGACAACTGAATTTTCAAACCAATCTCTCGAGTCTGAAAATATTTTTCTCAAAAAGACCGTTGCCCAATTTCAAAAAGATTTTTCAAGAATAGAAGCACATTGTATTGCTCTTGAACTTAAATACAAAATCAATCTTCAAAATCGGGGCAACATGGTCAATTTTCGAAAGTAATTGAAACAATAAACATCAAACTCGAACATAGTGTGGCTAAATTACTTGTAGAGAATGAGCATTTAAATAATGAAAATTATCATTTGAAACAGACTTACAAAGATCTTTATGATTCTATCAAAAAGACACAAGTTCAGAACAAAGACCATAATGATTCTCTAATTGCACAACTGAATAAAAAGTCTGTTGAAAATGCTGATTTGAAAGCTCGAATTTAGGAAAAGGTGTTTGCAATTGCTGCTTTAAAAAACGAATTAAGAAAGTTAAAAGGAAATAGTGTAGATACTAAGTTTGCAAACCATCAGTCTTTGGGAAACCGATTTTACAACCGCTCATAAACCAATCAGTTGTTAGACAACCAACTGCGTTTAAATCTGAACGACCCAAAATTTCAAAACCACGGTTTGCCTCCCAAGTTGATGTGAAAAATGATTTGTCAAAACCAGTCACTCAACATTATTTTCCTAAGGGAATAGAATCTGCTTTTGCAAAACCTCATCACGTGATTATATATAGCGCTTCTAGGAATAGTTCTAAGAACATGCCAAGATTTAGTTCAAATGACATGGTTCATAATCACTATCTAGAGGAAGCTAAGAAAAAGACACAAGAAAAAGATAAGAATTCAAAATCTAGTGTGATGCTTTCTACTAGTCTAAAAAACACTACTAATTGTAGCAAACCAAAACCTAGGAGCAACAATCAAACATCTAGGAGTTTGCATGTATCTAAGAGTAGTTGTGTAACGTCAAATGTTGTGCCACTAGTAGACCACTCTAGGAATTCTAGTCCTTTTTTGAATTCTAAATACTTTGTTTGTTCTACATGTCATAAATGTGTCTTTAATGCAAATCGTGATGCTTGTATAACAAAATTCCTAAAGGAAGTAAATTCACGTGCTTAGATTCAATCTCATAAGACTAGAAACAGTAACAAACCCGTAGATTAGAAGAGTCATACTCAGAAACCTGGTAGGCATATCTTTACAGGACATAGGTGTAACATTTGCCCTTTTTGTGTTCTGAATATTTCATTAATATAGTCCTTTGACTATTAGACTGTTGTCAGTTTATCCAGATTTTGTACCGTGTTGACGGTGGTGATTTTATGAGATATGTGATGATTTGAGGTTTATTGTGTTTAATAATCCCTTTTGAAATGTATTATTGTGTTATTCGTATTTTGGGTGGTTCGACCCGTGAATTTTGAGAAATGCCAAAAAACGAGTCTGACACGTCCATTAATGTCCAAATGAATTTTGAAAGGTGTAAAGTGAAAAATATGTCGTGTAAATACTCTAGGTTAATGGAAAAGTATTTTTAAAGTGAATAAAAATGCTAATTAACTTTGGGGAAAATTTTACGGTTGAGTTTTACGAGTATTTAAGTGATTTCGACACGAAAAGAAAGGCCCGAGTCCCTTTGGATTCCATGGCCGGTCAAGATAAGTTAAGGAAGACAAGGTGGCTTAATTTTAGCTAACCTTGTCTCATTTGTACACTTATATGCTTTCCACTAGAAACATTATCCCATAATCCTTATCATTTCTTTTTCAAAAAAAAACACACATATAAGTGTGTGTGTGTGTCAAAATATACATTTTTGAAGATTTTCTTGTAAGTTTCTGGTATTCGCTATTTTATACATATCTTTTATCTTGAAAAATGAACCTAAAAGACCAAAAACTTAATAAAAAGGGCAAATATATGTTTGTTTTTGTTTTTGTGTATGTGCAGGTACGGATAGTAACAAAATGACAAAAAATAATAATAAAGACAAAGCAGACAAAACTGAGCACGGGATCGGACAGAGCGCGAGAAGACGAGTTTAACGGTGCCTTCGGGTTTTATTGGGCCAGCCCGTGACCCATTACAATGGGCCGGGCTAGCCCATTGTTAATTAACCCTAATTATATAAGCCTAAGATGGAATCAAGAAGTTTGAAATTAAAAAAAAATGAAGAAGATGACGTCAGCTTTTGGTCACCATCATGTGCCAAGAAATAAATCCCAAAAAAATCCACGTGCTAGAGCACTAAGAAATGAAAAGGGCGAATCATATATTGACATGTGGCGGAGCTTGTTATCAATTCCTTTCATTTGTGCAACCGAATGATCCAACGGAGTAAAAAAAACTGCGTAGCATTGAAGCTTTTCTCTAGGCCACGTGGCTTGCTCTCAACGGCTGGATCTTTATATATGAAGGCTGCGATCCGTGTGAAAGAGAATAATTGCCAATGATTGGCTCGTTGAGTACCCAATGATTGGGTCCAATATTACATTTTCACCCCTCCTCCTCCTATAAATCCAACCCGCTCCCCCTCACTTTGGGGGGTTACTTAGTTTTTTTATTTTCTAGTTTTTAGTTGTAGCTTATTTTAGTTTTTGTATTAGCTTATTTTAGTTTTTTGTGCTTATTGTACCTAGCTTATTTCGCAAGCTTATTAATATGATGTAATAAAAAATGGTTTGAAGCTTATTATAGCATTTTCGTCGACTGCTATTGTTTTGTTACAGTTTGTTGATGGGAAGCGCTTATTTAGTTAGCATCTCGTTTTTTAGTAATTTTATTCTATTCGATTAAATTCTCTTTTTTTGTCGTTCTTTGGTTACTGAATTCTAAGCTTATAATTTTAGTTGTTTAGGATTAGTTCATGGCCTTATCCGATACAATCTTATTTATCGAACTATTGCGGATTAGGTGCAAATTTCAGTTTGTATACCTTTTCTTGCGTTAAGTTGAGTTTGGGACATTATTATGTACTTATAATCTAAAAACGTTTGTTCATAGATTTATATTGGGCATTTTTCTTTTGATCACGTTTGGCACTTGTTTGCGTTTATATAGGTTGCTTTTTGTTTTTTTTAATCGTGTATAGGCCTTCGAGTGTTATGTGCAAATTGAGATATGTATATCATAACAGGTTTACGATTAATAGTTTCATTAGTTTTGTGTTTTTTTATTTTTGTATACCGGTCAAACTTCGGAGGAGTGGAGTTTATGGGTTTATTTAGTATTACATATTTGATTATTGCTTTTCCTTATAATTCGGGGTAGTATGCGTTTAATGCGGGATTTCTCAATTCGTTCAATTTCGAATCCCTTTTTCAATTACTTAGAGTTAGATTTATTTTAATCGTTTTATTATATGTTTGCTATTTGAATTTTTGCCATGCTTAGTGTAGATTTATTTTTGTCTTATAATGCTATGATTTATTATTTGATTATATGAGTACGCGTGTGTTACTTGTGTTGCTAAGTGTTTAGTGATTTTGATTTTTTAAGAGAGGGTTTAACAAGGTTTAAATTTATAGTATTAGTATTTTCAATTTTACATCTCTCGTCATTTACTTGTAATGCAATTTTTTATATGTCATTTATTTATAAAGCACCTTTACTTTACTTGTCATGTTAATTTTTTAAAACTAGTTTTCCTCAGGTTTTTAATTCCGTTTAAACCTAACCCGCACTTAATGAAACATTTCAGTACTTAGACCAAGCTGTTTCATTTTATATTTTTTGTTTTTAGTAATGTTTATTGCTTTACTTGTTTTATAGTCTTAATTGTTAGCTAGTTTAATATTTTTAATGATTCCATCATTGTGTTAGTAGGGATTATAAAAGCCAATCTCAAATCATTTTAAACATTCAAACTCGAGATCAGGAACTTAATCGCTTTTCAATTCACACTTCGTAGAGGGAAAAACGACGGGAGGTTTTTGAGACAACTTTGGTTAAAAGTTGGTTTGTCGATCCGACGGAAAATTATATCTATACTTTATTGAGATCTTCCTTATTATTACGTATTTATATATTTTTATATAGATATATGTTAATAAAAAGGTGTGATGAATCAAATTTTTGGCGCCGCTGCGGGGAAGTGTTGTTTCGAGTTATGTGTTTCATTCATAGATTAGCTTTTTGAAGACTTTCCTTGTGAAGTTATTTTTGTTATAAAGATATATAAAATAGAAAAAAAAAAAAAAACAGAAAATACAAAAAAAAAATTAAAAAAAATTTAAAAATAATAAAAAAATCCCAGTTGGTATGAAGTACACTATACGAAATAATCTTTCAATATGGAGGTTATTATCCTAAGAAGTTCCAAAACTCGTATAAAAGATTCAAAACTGCACTTTTGGTCCACTTGCGTTATAGGCTCACTATAAAAAGTAAAATTTTTAGGAGAGCTTACGCGAAACTTGTTGATTATCAGGTTTAAGTTTCGATCTCGTTTTGTCGTTTTACAAAACTATGTGCTTTTAAAATAATCGAAAACAAAAAAAAAATCTTCATTTCCTTCTTATCATTTAAATCTTTCATAACTTTAATTGTTTAATTTCTTATGGAGCTCATGATTATCATTTGAACCCCCTCTTCTCGATTAAAGAATGCATGACTTGTGGAGCTTTGTACACTGCAGACTTTTGTTGTTCAAAAGGGGGTCTTGAAGACAAGATTCTTGTTCCTAAACCCCCTCAGAATTGTGCAACTTGTGGAGACCCGGTTGATGGTCTATATTGTCGATCTTGTGCTTTTGTGCGAAAGTGTTTGAATGAAGGTTGGTATACAATTCATGATAAAAACGAAATTCTAAACACTTCCGAGTCATCCAATCACAACACCAACGTTGTTAGTGCACCTCAAGAGCCATTCGTCTTCAATCAAGACCCCGGTCAAAATTCTTCACGAAGTCCTCCACACATTGACCATCATTGTTGTTACGAGTGTGGTGATTCGTTAAACGATATCTTTTGTCAACGATGTACTTGTAAGTCTTGTGGGAAAGGTGCTCATTATGGTTACAATTGTCCACCGCAAATTCCGATTATCTCTAATCCGGAACCATGCTACAATCAAAACCTTAATGAGATCCTACAAAATTTGCAAAGTTTGCAACAACAATGTCTTTTGGGTACATGCCAACAATGTGGTTGTAATGAATATGATGGAGTTTGTTTTTATTGTACTGTTGGAAATGGAACACCAATCAATTTTTCAACTCCGTACTCTTCTAACGATTCTCCAAGTTTTGCAAACCACCCTCCACAACCCTAATATGTACCATTCTCTTGTGAGTTATGTGGGAACGATTCTCATTACGGTTACGATTGTCCACCTCAAGTCCCGTTTATCTACAATCAGGACCCGCATTTCAATCAAAACTTTGATTATTTTCCAGAAACTTCACCAAGTTTTGCACAACAATATCCTTGTTGTGAAGATTGTGGGGGTCCTCACGAGACTTTTCAATGTCAACCGATGAATTATTACGAACCTAATCCGTGTTATAATTCTAATTATTCCGGTTTTGACCAAACTCAACCCCCACAATATACCATCAATCATACAATCTTCAATACTCAAAATGAGTTTCTTAATTCTCAAAACAAGCTTATGGAGCAAATGACATCCATATGTGATATGGTTGGTCAAATTATGCAAAAGAAGGAAGAAGAAAAGCGAATTGCGGAAGAGCAAGCGGCTAAAGATCGATATTGGAAGATTCCCATTTGCTATGATGATGACGAAGACTATACCATTGCAATCACACCCGTTTTATCAACCAAGGAGCCCGTTGACTCTCTCATAATGGAGGATGAGCATCTTGACACTATTCCGGCAACGGAATCGGACGAAGTAATAAAGTCTAGTGTCGAGAACCTTGTCCAAATCCCAAGTGAGTCCAAGGGTATTTCCGACGGTGGTTGTGATGTGCCTCTCTGTGATAACCCTACCCCTCTTGAAGCTTTCAAAGAACACTCTGAAACTATCGTCGATTCTAACAATGATTCTACTTCGAGTGATGACGATTATCCCTACGGTGAGGATATCGATTATGTCGATGCATCACCTCCCGATGCTGAGATCGTCAGCTTAGAGGTGGTGGAGAGTGTTATCCCGGAAGTTGGAGGGGTTGATACTGATATTCTTCTAACAATCAAAGACGATATCCTTCGTGAAAAATTGTTGAATGTCAATCTTCTTATTGCTAACATCGAAGCATTAAAAGATAATCCCAACTCATAGAAAAACCCTTATAATCAAATTCAATTTCTAGTATAACAATAACAATTAAATAAACATATACATCAAACAAAAAACAAATCTTTAAATCACACACACAAACACAACTACAATCGTACGCATCACCAATCTAATCTAGATATTACAACATTCTTGAAAATATGTAGTCATCATCATCTTTACCCCCAAATAAAAATAACACACATACATGCCTAGATCTGAAATAAAAGTAAGAAAAATAACGATAGAAGAAATTTATGGTGGCATAGCTTTTGTCGACCACAAAGGTGGTGGTGCTGGGTGGAATTTGGCCTGAACGGTCATATATGGTTAGATTGTCATCCATGGTTAGATCAACTGCAAGGTGCTGGTAAGTTTTTATGTGATTTTAATTTTTGGGTTTTTGGTGGGTTTTGAGATTTAAGAAGATGTGCTTGAATATGTGTTGGGTATTGTATGGATCTTTCTTTCTTTTCTCACGTATCCAGTTGCTCCTCCATATCTTCTCTCCTGTGGGAATGAAGATACCATTTTTGACCCTGGTATCTCCGTTTATTATTCTTTTATGCCAAGTGTATCTCATCGGAGTGGAACTTTCATGAAATTCAATGTTTATCCAAACCACTTTAATGGATAGACAAATAAACTCGAATGGAGATTTTATTTCCACTTGCTTTCCCCAATGACAAAAGGAATTTGGTGGAGAGTCCAAATAGAGACTCGCACAAAAAACAAGCGCTTCTCGGGGAGGCTGCCTGTGTCTTTTCTACTTTGATTTTTTTGATTATAAGTGAGTGTGTATTTTAGAGCCCAAGTGTGGAGGTGTGCTATGTTTCTACCCTATTTTCGTGCGCCTTTTTATATTAGCGTGTTTCTTTCTATGGTATGTGGTTTTGTTTTTTGCAGGATTCCTTAAGATCATGAAGACCCGTGCTTGTTCTAATCCTCTAATCATCCGGTTTTCGATTTCTGCTAATTATGGAATTCTTAATCCTGATCATGTATATTATTGTGTTTCCCCTTTCACACTTGGAAATTTTTGCATTTGTCTTTTTCATTCCTAAGTGTGGAAAATGTGATCTTACCTGTGCCTTGCTGTGTCCCTCGTAACCCCGTTTTGGCCAAAAATTTTAAATTTTTAAGTCTTAATATCTAGTTTATTTTTCATATATTAAAAAAATTGTGTGTGTAGAAAATTTTTAAAATATAAATAGTTAGTTGAAGAAAAAAAAATAAAAGTAAAAAAATAAGTGTTTTGACACGAATGTAGTCTTTCCGTTGGTGAGAACGAAAAGTAAATTTTGACCCGACCGGTTTTATATCTTAGCTTTCTCCTTAACTGTAAATAGATTGATTTTGTTAATCTTTTATACAAGGAGCTATAAAACGCAAGTATAGCTTGAAAAAGTCAAGACTTTGCAAGTTCCCATAATTGATTTTAAATATGCGAAGATCGATTTATTAGAGTTGAGATTGTTGCCAGTCTATGTGACTTGTTAAAGTGTCGATCTTAATTCATTTAGGCTAAGTATTCACGAGTTTCTTTATAATAAATTTTAAATTGTGAAGAACAAGAGATGATAGAGTAGAGTATAAGTTTTGATGCTAAACATAGAATAGTTGGATTTCTTTAAGGCTCATAAGTGTTAATTGTGGCTTTTTCTCCCATTAGCTTGTTTCACCTTTATATATAATTGTTTAATAAATAGAGTTGTGCGGTTTTTTGGTTAATAATTAGTTAATAGAAGTTTTCTTTAGTTCCTTTGTGATTAAGATGAGTACACATTAGGAATACTTAATTTGGCATACTATATGTATCACAATAATAAATATTTTGCTTATCCCTTAAAGAGCCTTAGGGTATATGGGGTAAGTAGAATCTAATAAGTGAAATTATAGCCTTATTCATTCCTTAAAGAGCCTTAGGGTATATGGAATGGATATTGTTGCTTAATTTTTGTCTTGTTTGTACCTTAAAGAGCCTTAGGGTATATGGTGCAAATAAGATTGGTCCATTTATGTCTTAAAGAGCCTTAGGGTATATGACATGAATGGTACCTTGCTTAAGTAACCTAATAAAAGCCAAATTTTGGTCGCCTCGATGTGGACTTTAATCTTGATGACATTTGATCTTTTGAAAAGGGCTAGGAGCTAATTATTGCGTTTTTAACCGTTACGCTTTATTTTTGGAATTAATAAGTATCGAAATAAAGTCTTAAAGAGCCTTCGGGTATATGACTTAAATAAAATCTTGAGATACAAAATTAGGAATAAGGGAGGAAAAGTAAGTACACAATTAGCTTTTATGAGTAGTGTTAGCATCATAACTTGTATTTTACAATGATCTTGTTTTTAAGCTTGGCTTGGAGGAGTGAAAGTCGAGGACGATGAATTTATCCATTTGGACACTTTTTGTGCTTTTTGTTCCGTGATCCTAAAAGTTATCAATGAATAATGAAAGCAATACATTATGTCACACATGAATAAGTTGTAAGTTGTAAATTAGAAAAATCATAAAAATGGAAAAAGTTTTGAAAAATGGGAAAATAGGGTGTTTTAAAGCTTGTGATTTCTTAACTCTCCCCACAAAAGACTTTGCTACTTTTCAAAGGATTAGTTTGGGGAGGTTTTGAGGTATTTGGTTTTAGAGCATATAATATTGCGTGAGGACACGACAATCACTTAGTTTGGGGAATTTTGATATGTGAGAAATCACATATCCTTTTTATACCAAAAATGGCCCTAAAATAAACAAATTGTGCAAATTATGCTTGTATATTGCTTGTTTTTTCATTTGTGATGTGTGGTACGGATATTGCAAAAATCACAAGAAAACGGCCAAAACTAGACAAACACAAACACGGGAACGGATAAAGTATACAAGAGCCGGGAGTTTATAGCAAAAGTTAACCTTGGTCAACCCTTGGTCAACCCACAAAATGCCAAAACCCTCAAAATCCCAAATGAGCCCTTAATGTTAAATCAAATTTCACCAAAAACCCTAAATCACTAACACCGTTAGTCCTCTTTTATTAATAGACTAACGGTCGTTATCCCTTAATTATAAACTCTTTTTACCTTTACCAAGCCCAAAAATTACACCGGCCCAATCTCTTTTTATAAATCCCGAGCCCAAGACCCTTTTTTTTACCCCGGGTCAAACAACAAAAGGAATTTAGGCGCGAAAATTAGTTTTTACTATTCATCCTCGTGTCTCCAAATTGTTACCCTGCATCGTAATCAAGGGTAAAACCTAATTCCTTTTCATTAATCTACGTGGCTCAAGATTCCAAGTACAAAGCTCTACGCTGCCATAGCAAAACGTCACTCCTAGCTTTTGATTGGCCAAGACACCTCAAGGGAATGACACGCGTGCTCAAAGAAATACACCCATAAGTAGAAAATTACACTAAAGCAAGGCCAAAAGAAGCACAAGAGCTCCAAAGATGTAGGATTGCCAGCTTGGCAATCCGTGTGACAAAAATCAATCCAAGGGTTATAATTGAGCAGCTAATGATTGGCAATGATTGAAAGGCCAAGTTCAAGCCAAGGGGAGCGTGTGCAGAGGTCTAGATCCTTCTCTCCAGACCTATAAATAGAAGACCTCTCTCACTCACATGAGTATATTTAGTGTAGCTTATTGTAGAATTTTATTTAGCTTTTAAATGTAATTTTCTCTTTAAAGTTATTTAGCTTATTATGTTTTCAAAATCATTGTAATTTTCTTTTTAATAGATTGTAATCCGTTTGTTAAATCAATAAGAACTTAATTGTCATAGTGTCTAATTGTCATTTCATATTTTCATTTATAAACAGTTTTGTTAGATAAGCTTTCTAATGTTCAAATAAGCTCATTAAGCTATCATTTACACTATTAAGCTAGCTCTTCACTTAGTTAAGCTTTTATAAAGCCTAACTAAGCTTACTAAGACTCAAACTCACTCCTAAAATTACCACAACTTCTTAAATGGAAGGGAAGCCAATAATGGAAGGGCTTCCAGGACCACACCAGCTTATCCAAGGATAAGCTGGAGCTTGTTGATCAGCTCTTGGAGCATTTGTAGCCTTGTTTGAGCATATGCTATTGTAAGTTTTTTTAAATTTTCTTTTAAAGCTTTAATTTTTCTTATTAGCTTTAAACTGCTTATTGATTGCTTATTATAGATTAGAATTGCTTATTTCTGCTTAGTATACTTCTTTGTTGCTTATTTAGTATACTTTTTAGGAAAAAAATTAGTTTGCAAGTAGTTTTTATGAAAAACAGTTTGAAAAACCAAAAATATTAGTTTAGCTTATAGCTTATTGTTCTGGCTTATTAGTTTTTTCAAATTTGTTAATTAGGTTTATTATTAGCTTATTAATATCTGGTATTACTTGTTTATGCATTAAATCTCATTTCTATAAGCTGAAAATGGGTTTTTGTGATTTAAAGGGGTGGTTGGGTCAATGCAGTACTAACTAGATTTAGTACTATTAAGATCATTTTCGTCCTTTAATTTGACTTAAATCATCATTTTAAGATTTATAGTTAAAGGATTTAAGGTATTTGTAGGATTTAATCAAGTTTAGCAAGTAAAGGTTTAAAATTGTTAGCCTAAGTTCTGTCTCATTTGCATTTTAAGCTTATTTCTGTTTAAGCTGTTGTTATTGCTCTCCTTGCTTTAGTTTTAGTGTTTTAAAAGTGTAAAATTCAAGTTCTTAAACCTACACTCTTTAGTTTGAGTTTTGTCATAAAAAGTGTCATTTGCATCAGTAGTTAAAAAGGCCAAACAACTATTTTAAAGCTCAGAATTAAACTAATTAGAATATGTTTTAGCTTCTGAAATTAGGTATATAAGTAGTTTGTAGGTCACCTTTAATCTTTTTGAGTTTAAATTGTTATAATTAGTTTATTAGTTTATCTGTTTTTAGCTTTAAAATTAGCAATTTGTCTTTTCAAAAACCAAGTAGTAAAGTCAGCATACACTGAGTATATAAGCAGTTTTCAAGCAGCTTTTTCATTAAGCATTTGTAGCACCTCAGAAAAATTTAGAACCCCTTGTCATTTTATGCAAAAGTATGTATCGCAAGCCATTTCAAATTCTGCCATTTCCTTCCAATAAAAAGTTATCATTTAAGCGACATGCAATATTTTACGCTATTGAGAATTATAATAGCACGTATAAATCGTCATTTTGGTTACGGATCAAAAAGGGATACTTCAGAAAACGCGTAGCAATAAAAATCATATTTTCACGCCTTGCGAAACAAAGTCGCACGACTATATTATATTGTGAACCCGTTCATACATCAATAAATAAAACTATAAATGAACAAATATTTAAATATTACCAAATAAACAATATAACTTGACGTTTCATTTCCTCGAAACTCTAACATACAAATGAGTATC